>JAATLQ010035707.1:107734-139219 GCA_013421005.1 Heliconius erato x Heliconius himera | reverse complement strand
CACACACATCCATACACACACACACACACACACACACACACACACACACACACACACACGCACACATACGCATACACTTATACACCTCACATAACCATTACGCACATCAATTACTTTAATAATGTTCCATTTGTATACTATATTTTGTAATTAATTGTTTATTATAGAATAATTGTATGTTTTTATTATTTTTATTATTATTATTTATTAATTTGTTCTACTTTAAATAACCTTTGTAATGTATTCAGTTTACTCATACTACTTTATGAAACGACGCTTGTGAGGCGGGCGTTAATAACTGCCACACAGTTTATAACTAATGCGGTTATTATCGTTATAAATTATTATTTTGTCTGTAATTTTGATATGAATAAATTATTATAATTATTATTATTATTTCTTTGAATGTGAACCGTGCTCATAAATGTCACCTTAACTGTCAGACTATGTCCCGTTTCAATTGTTATTGTTATTATTACTTTAATATATACAAAATGGAAAAAGGTGAGTATGATCACTAAGTCCTCAAAAAAAAAAATATATAAAAATACACAACCCACTCCATACTTTTCCCAGTTCCAAAGCTATGCTATACATTCCCACGATTTGATTGCGTTTGGACGCAGCCAACTAATTATTGAGTTATTTTTTATAAATGAATTTACATATTATTTCATTTTAAAATATTTCAAATTTGTTGAATTTTCAACTTTTAAGGTTTTAATGTTTTTTAAAGGTAATTTAAATATTTTTGTCGCATTTGGAAATGTCAAAATCGTTTTATTACAAAATTGCTAAAAAAAATTTTCTATACGTGTAACGGTGAAATTTTACATATAGGTTTTTGGGAAGTATAAAGGGGCACTTAGGGAGGAAAGGTGGAGATTCAGACTTACAATTTGGTTTCAAGTGTTTTTTCTCAGTTACACGCTTTGTCCCGCATATAGAGAACCTAGTGTCACAAGCCTTTGTTCTCCGCTTTTCGCCTGAATTCGGAACATTGTTTTCACTATGAAATAAGAGAAGTGCAGATAATAAAAGACAAGAACAACGAAAAAACGAGTAAACTCTATAATGTAAGCATTTATGTTAGCAAATGTAGAAAACGCTAAAAACTATTATTAATAATAACATTCAAAATTGAACCTTAATTTATAATAATTAAGATTTTTAATCCACTACAGTAATTAGTAAACATTATCATCAAAATTGCACTATTTTATCAATGCATGCAATTTTGGCTCTTATTCTATTAAAATAAAGGTCAAAGTGGAAAATCAACGGTTTAACTCAACAAAAGCTTTATAAAATTACTACGGGATACCAACACGAAATAATTTTACTTCTATTGCTGGAACTTTTTTGATTTTATCGCCACAATATTGAAGGTTTTTGGCAAATTGGAAACATACGGCTCTAAATTTATACATAAAATTTTACTATTCATATATAAATGCTGTTTTTCTATTTATTTTTTTTGACTTCACTCCGCATCCTGCAGAGTAGGCAGAGGGAAGCTAGTTGAAAAACATATACTTACACGTTACTTCACGTCACACTTCCTTATTCCAGTTTCCGCATATATTTCGATACATCGCGTGTTGAGTAGCGTGACTCGATGCCACACTTTTTCTCTCGTCTCGTCTGTTTGTTACGAGAGCGGTTTCGATACTCACTCGAGAGAATGATTTATTTTTTTTTCTCGCTCTGGGAACAAGACAATACGCGGTATTGTATTCTGTCATGTCTCGAAATATATTACGCGTTAGGACCGGAGTGTCTTAACAGTAAGTTTACTACTGTATATGCGGGATACAGCGAGAAGCTAAAAAAATATTTAAAAACAATCTCTAATTCGAAATTTAATGCGATATTAGTTCAGTTTTTTATGTGTAACTATTGTAAAATAGCTGCCCGTATGTTATTGCACATACATACATGCAGTGGCATGCGACGATCGTCGTTTAAAAATTGCTTGAAGCAATTAGACCCTTTTAAGATTCTGTGTCACAAAGACTTATAATTTTTTCGCTCTCATCTCGGGTATGCTATTCATTAGATATTGTTTTGTTTTATATTTTACTTATGTTAGTTAATATTGATAATTTTGTTGATAAGAAAAAATGTTTCAAGGGTTAAAACAATCCGTTCCCCACTTTTTACTCAATTTCCGAGACATTCCGTGTTGAAAGGCAGAATTCTACGCCGAGCTAGAGCGAGCAAATAAAAAATATTTTTCTTGAGGGAATCGAACCCACAACCGTCATGTTAACAGTCACACTTTTTCTGTACCACGTTGACTTCACTTCATTCCCTTTTCGGATTATATAGAAAGTGTCCAACATGTCAAACGAAAGTGCGATTACTTTGTGTTGTATTTTTGTACTTTGTCATTTCCTATTTTGATATTGGACATACCGGCCATTTTGTTATTGAGGGTCGATTTGAAAGATTGAATGAATGAAACAAGAATTGAAAATATATATAAGTACGTATATTTTCATTTCTAGTAAACCCACGATACAAGAATACCTACTGTGGGTATAGTACCCACAGTAGGTATTCTTGTACCGTGGGTTTCATTTAAAAAGAAGGACGATATTTGCTTTTTATTTTCGTTTTTTTTTTATTTTATATTTTTTTGCACAGTAGCGGGAAATGCAAAAGGAAAGAAATAAATATCGAATAAATATCAAATATAATATTTAGAGCCAATTGGTTGAATTGTTGAGGCTGTCGAGGCGTAGGGGCACAAGCACACAACTGTAATTGCGACGATTGTGGGTTCTATGCTCACGGTAACAAGGCAAAGCGCGGCGTTGAGTTCCGTCACTCAACACACAATGCCTCGAGATTTCGGCGGCAAATGTGGAACGGAATTGTATTAATGGGAACAGAGTGTCTTAACACTAGGTTCCTAAGTTCCATCGGCCTACACTACTATGTGATATAGCGTAAAGCTGAAAAAATAATAATTTCACACTTCTTCCGCGTGTAGCATGGCAAAACTAGTGTCATGACACTCTGTCACCTGAATTCGAGACAGTACATGTTCAGTAGCGAGACTGAACGCAACTCTTTGCGTAAAATCGAATCTATAATCGCGTTTACATAGTAGTCTGATCCTGTCCCTCTTTGTACATAAAAAAATTAACCCATTGAGTGATGCTGATGCAACACACTTTTGTTTTACATATTTTCGAAAATCTTTAAGGAATTTCTCCAAAAAGGTACAGGTTTGATTCCCGCTGTGTTTGTTTTTAGTGTCCATATAAAAACTAGTCCCTTGTCCGGTTTATCTGTGAAACGATTGATCTTTGATTTTGTTTGTTCTTTTGGTATTAAATCAAACAGAATTTCTTTAAATAACTTTCTGGAAGATGGTATGACAATAATATATAGAGATCGTTACTTATGGAACATTCTACCTCACCTATTCAAATATTTTTTTTTAGGTTAGGTTGTATCCAGGTTCCCTCTGTTTACCCTGTACATAGCAGGATAGCCTGGGCACCTACTGTTAACTTACACCTTTCCCATTGAGACTTTTCTGTTTTCCACTTTCAACTGAATTATCGGGGCATTGCGTAAAATCAAAATTCAAAAGAACAAGAAGAACGGAAAATGACACAAGAAACCCCAAAACAACGTTAATGATCCGATAAACGTGAAGATTGTAGATTCGATTCTCACTCGGGGGAATTCATTATTTTAATATCCTCGTTGTGGTAACAAGACAAAACACGGCATAGAATTACACCACATGCAATGGCTCGAAAAATAAAAGAAAAATGAGGAGCTGAGTGTTTCAACATCGGATTCCTCCAGTCTACGCTGCTATACGCGAAGTAAAGATAGAGAGAGAGAGAGAGAGACGAATGCAAGAAAAAAAAAACATTATTTCTACATAATGTCACAAGTTATTCAATATTTTGACCCATAATAAAACAAGATACAAATATTTCGAACATCCATTATATTTTCTTTAGTACAGTCTCAACTATGAACAGTGACTTGAACGGTGTTGTCAAACGACACACTGACATGGGTACCGCGATACTAGATAAAGATGCTGAGATCTCAGACTAGCGACAAAAAAGTCGCTGTATTTTCATTTTAATTTTAATGGATATCATGTACTTACAGGTACGCAGGCGAATATTAAGACAATCCGTATTAAGACGTTCCGGTCCCCTGACATTACTGAACTTTCGAGATTCTGGTAAAAAGCCAGACACGAGAAAATGAAAATATTTTTTTACTTTAAATTTTAAATAAGTAAAGAAAATAAGCTGTTAAACGGACTAAATTAAAATATTGATGATTGATATATCAATATTAAAATAAAAAAATATTCTTAAATATATATATTATGTAAGTGTATTAATAAATTAAGAAAAAATTTATGCGAGTTAATGAAATATCGACAAATAGAGAAATTGTACCCATTTACGCCGCACTTTGCATACAAATAACTAGAAAAAAAACCATTAAAGGACAAATCTACAAAAAAAGTCTCTGAAAAATTTGAACAATAAACGATTTCCGCAATAATTTTAAGAAATTGCAGTGACATTTAGAGTTTAGTTCCGTAACTTAAAATAAAAGCCTCCTGTCCTCCATCTGTAAAGGAATAATATTTTTTAATTATTTTATTTTATACGACGACAATATTGTCTTAAGTCAGTACCGACCAAAGTAAAACACCTATCTACGACATAAAGTAATTCGGAGGCGGCTTTCTTATTAACGTATAGGATAGTATTTTATTTTTTTTATTCCACCTAATAATATATGGGCTGTCATTCTGCCCGCGTTTTTACTTAATGATAGCGATAAAAATCGAACTTACTACCCATTAGTGTTTTGGTATAAGAATTTTTTTAATAGGCACTTCTTTACTGGGCACGGGGAGTGATATGTCATTTTGTGACTGGATTGAACGTGTATAAAATTAAATGATATTAAAAGCTCATATTTTATAAACAATTTCTACGATCATCTCGCGTTTTGCTATACCAATTTTGATGCGGTTTTCAGAAAAATATTATTAAATAAGCCTATATTATTAAACAGACAGAGAAAAAATATATTAAACATAATCTATCCTCGGTTAATAATATTAAACACACCACTCTTTTGTGACAGTCGGTTGAAAACTTAGCACTACTAACTATTAAATATTTTCCGGCCCGACGCTTGGATGGTTTCGTATTAAATTACCTAGGTCCTAGGTTCGATGCACTTACGGGGGTGACAAAAAATGTAAATAAAAAAAAAACATGTTAAATTGACACCCTTGTTGTTACTTGATAAATTTTTTACAATGTAATACTAGAATGGTGTTTTTGCTAGACCTTTTTGCGGGACTAACGGATAGCCCCGGCTTCGGTCGACTTTTTTTTATATTCATTCATTTCCTGTATAAGCGAGATGAAGAGAAAGTAGAGATTTGAGAATTTTGATTTATTTTAAAGGCATTGCCTGTTAAGTGTTCAAATATATTGCTACACTTTTAACAACTTTAAAGTGTTATTCCACACTTAGAAAAGAAAAATACTTGTTTAGAAAACATATAAAAATTTTAACGTAGCGGGACTCTAACCTTTCTATCTCATTACACTTTTGCAGGAAAACTGTATATTCCTCCAAGCGGTCATCGAACCGCCACTTTCCGCTCAATTTTCGAGCGAAAAGATGAGGTTTATCTTCTTATTAGAACGAGGAAATGAAAATAATTTCCTTGAACGAGAATCGCTCACAACCGTCGCGCTTACAATCAGGTAGCCTCATAAGACAAGAGAAAAATATAAAACCCGACTGAACTAAATAATAAAGTTAATATATCCAGTAACATGTGCTATCATGACAAATCCAGCGACGTATCACTTATCTAAATCGGTTCACTGGTTTAATAGTTATAAGGGAACAAAGAAATGGGCATACATATATACATTACTTAGTATATACGCCCTAAAACATAACCTTCCTTTTGGGCGTCACTGCAGTCGGGTAAAAACTAAAACAACAAGATTATATTAGTAAATTAGCAAAAACTCCCATAAAATTCACACAAAGGATAAGAAGAGCAAGAATCAAAGGGAAATTTCAAATATGAGGTCCAAAAGTTTGGCGACAAAAAACAAACGATGTGACGCGGTCCCACTTTGTGTTAGAAATAAAAATAATATGTTGACTGTGAAATTCATTTAGTATTATATTTATGGAAGGAACTGGTTCGATTTCTGTTTGATACAAATGTTCGCTTAAATAAAATAAATAAATCAGCTTCACGATGTGTTAAGACACTCCGTTGTCCACTTTCTGCTGAACCTGGCAGAACTCAACGCCGCCCTTTGCCTCGACGAAGAAATGGAAATATAAATTTAAGTAAATATTTAATCTCCTCGAGTGGGGATCGAACCCACAACCAGTCGGTTTTTCAGTCACACTTTGTGCCCTTGCGTTGATTGGCTTTAAAAAAATGAATAGTGACTTATCACCCGATTTTTAGATTGATGCTGTATCCGACATATAACAGAATGGACAGGGAACCCGTTAAGACACTCTGTTCCCCACTTCCCCTTATTTTCGAGATAATACGTGTTAGGTGGTGAAACTCCACGCCGCGTTTTATTTTGATACCAGAGCGAGAAAATGGATCTTTTTAACTTTTCTACAATATCCCACACGTAACAGGGCAAGCAGAGAAAACCTGGGACCCTAATATTACAACACCACCCCTAGTCTTAGGACCATGAAGACAATTCCGGTCTCCACTTTCCGTCGTCGTGAAAATACGTGTCACTTAGCCACGTTTTTCTCGTTACGACACAAATATGTAATATTTATAAAAGAAAAAAACGGAGAAATATATCACTACTTTCTTTCTACCTTAACATCAATATAAAACAAAATAAGTAAATATAGAACGTTCTATAGTCTAAATAAAATATCTTAAACTCAACTTCTCCTTTGTACCAGTGGTTAGATGAAAAAAAAAACTGATGTCATAAGAAATTATATAACAAGCATCGAAAACGACGCAAAATAGTCGTCTTTTTATGTTAACACTGCAACAGCGCCCGGGAATGTGTCGCGAATTTTGACAGCAAAAAGTAAAAAATGGAACCCACACTTAAGTTTTTGGTTTTATTTTTAGATATTTCTTCAAAAATAAAGGACTATAATGGCGCAGGAGTTAAGGGCTTAACTGTAAACGCGACGTTTGTAGATTCGATTCGTACTCGGCGGATTTCTAGCCTGAAAGAATTTTTACTTTATTTATTTTGTAATAATTATACATCGGATTATATACATTTAAATCTCCATGTATGTATATGTAAATGCATATGAACTCTATTTTTGTACGTTCAGCTTCACGCTGTATCCCGCACACAGCAGGGTAGGCAGAGGGAACCTAGTGTTAAGACAATCCGTTCCCCACTTTCTGCCGAATTCTGGAGGCATTGCGTGTTGAGTGGCAGGACTCAACGCCGCGCTTAACTTCGACACCAGAGCGAAGAAATGGAAATATAAATTTAAATAAATATTTCATCTCCTCGAGTGGGGATCGAACCCACAACAAGTCCGTTTTACAGTTACACTTCGTGCCGCTGCGCCACGACTCTATTTTAGTAGCGTTATTGCGTATTTTGGGACTTTTTCAGTGATAGTGCTTATTTCAGTAGTCACGTGTAAGAGGAGTGTTATACGTGTTGTATATTACCTACCTTTACACCTAACTGTTTTTGTATTGAATTCCCGGTTTCGAAGAAATAAATAAAATTTATGCATTTATCAACGGCATCGGACAAACTCTGTCAGAAGAGGTAGTGTCTGCAAAATTGGCACCAAATTTTAAAATTTAGCCTTTCAGCCTTGTTAAATTTCAGCCTTCAAATTAATATTAAATGACAAATGTCACAAGTTTACTACAGAAAACCAGAAAAATATAAATGTTTTTGCTTGTTGTCACAAGAATCAGCTTCACGATGTATCCCGCAAACAACTGGGTAGGCAGGAGGAACCTAGTGCTAAGACACTGCGTTTAAACACTTTCCACCGAATTCTGAAGGCATTGCGTGTTGAGTGGCGGATCAACGCCGCGTTTTGCCCCGATACCAGAGCGAAAATATGGAAATATAAATTTAAATAAATATTTCATTTCCTTGAGTGGGGATCGAACTCAAAACCCGTCGCTTTTACAGTCACACTTCGTGCAACGACTGCCCTTGAATAATAATAAATAAGTATAAATCTTATTATATGTTAATATGTCATTCTAATTATAATATTAATCTATGTGTATATACTGTGAAAATAAATGTAAATTTTAATAATAAATATTTTTAATTGTGCATATTCTGTGCATATGTCGCCCTATTTTTAGTGCATATTTACATGCATATTTTGGCATTTTGATAGTGCATATAATCCGATGTCTAGTAATAATCATTAATAGTCATAGAAAGGTGCGAGCGAAGCGAAGTGCGAGGAAAAAGCTAGTCGTTTATATTTATCAAAATATTAGTATAAGAACTTCCATAATATCAGCGAAATATTCAAATAATAACAACATTTATTACTCAAGTAGGATGTAAGCTAAATCTTTCGTCTACAAAACAGTTTATAAATCATAAATTTATAAATAAAAATGGCATCACTACATAATTGTAGTTTAATATTTATATATTACTTTACTGATAGTTTTGCCTGCGTCGCTGGCTATGGGATTCATATCCACTTGGGAAATGAGGAAGCGCGGCGTTGAGTACCGCAATCTCAACACGCAATTTCGGAAATTGGGCTGCAAGTAAGAAACCGAGTGTATTATCAATGGGTTCCCTATGTCGGCCTTGTACAAATAGAATGGTACTGTATTTACAATAATTTAATTTTGTCAAATATTTTCATTATTTTACATATACTTGTCGTGGCGCAGGGGCACAAGTGTGCAACTATAAACGGAGCAGGTTGTGAAGAGAGAAAATGATAAAATTAAAAATAAATTAGCTTCACGCTGTATCCCGCACACAGCAGGGTAGGCAGAGGGAACCTAATGTTAAGACACTCCGTTCCCCACTTTCTGCCGAATTCTAGAGGCATTGCGTGTTGAGTGGCAGAACTCAACGCCGCGCTTAACCTCGACACCAGAGCGAAGAAATGGAAATATAAATTTAAATAAATATTTCATCTCCTCGAGTGGGGATTGAACCCACAACCAGTCGGTTTTGCAGTCACACCTCGTGCCGCTGCGCCACGACCGGCCTCAAAAAAAAAATGAGAAAATGATAATTTATTATTTTCATTTCCTCGCTTTGGAAACGAAGACGCTTTGGAACTGAGAAACGGAGTGTCTTAACCCTTAACCCTCGGTTCCCTATGTCTGCTGCGTGAAAAAGCGTGAAGGCATCTATTAAAGTTATCAATTTTAAGATTAATTTAAAATGATGTAAAGATCTAATGTAAAAAACATGATACACTCTATTTCTCCAACTACCCTCTTTCCAAAACAATTCAAGCATTCACCCTTGAAGCCACTTCCAAAAATAATCTTATAAAAGCACAACAAATGTTGCTCTGTGGAGAAAACACTTGAAAACAAAAGGGTTACTGTTTAAATTTTAAGTCTCTTAATTGGAGGGTAGATGAGTACAGCACTACAGCTCTAATACTAAAATAATTAAATCGTGAATTTGTCTGCTCCTAATTGGTTTTTGGTAAAGATTTCATATTTTCTTTTCCTTGCTCCGCATTTGGTAATATGAATTTCGGAGATGGGTTACGGCACAACGCTCAGAGGTCCGTATACGGACGGAGAGTGGAGTATCCTATCCACTCTCCGCCCGTATATGAGTACCCAGTCTTGACTGCAGCTTATTTCTTTACCTACCCTACGGGATGGAGATTAAACTGAAAATTATCATAATTTTTCCTTAATCTTCACGCTGTATACTAAAAACAGCAGGGTAGGCAGAGGGAACTTAGTGTTAAGACACTCCGTTCCACATTTGCCGCCGAATTGTGGTGACATTGCGTGTTGAGTGGCGGAAGACCAGAAGCGAAGAAATGGAATTATAAATGTAAATAAATATTTAATTTCCTCGAGTGGGGATCGACCCCACAACCAGTCGGGTTTACAGTCATACTTTGTAACCCTGCGCCACGACTGGCCTCCAGACGAAAGAGAATAATATAAACTGTTGAAAAAAAAATAACTTGAAACGCTTAATTATTATTAAATCTAAATGAATATGTATATATATTCGATTTCTTTATATGCGTAAAAAAATCTTTCAAGTACGATATAACATTTTTATATTATAGCAATTATAACAATATTTGTAATAAGCGCGTAACTGTGGGTTCGATGCCCACATGGGGGAATAAATTATTTTAATTTTCTCGTTCTGCTAAAACGACTGGTTAACGCGTTGATAACGGAGTGTCTTAACACTACGTTCACAGCGTGGAACTAAAAATAAAAAATAAACGTAAAACTCTATTTTAACACATTCAGTACAAACCAAATCATTTCCTTTACATTATTTTAATCCATATCTATCAATAATTCTCGCTTTTAAACCAGATCAATGGAAATAACTAAATGGACTTCTCTTAATGTAAATTTCACGCGTCATGTGACAAACTTGCGTACTGACGTCCGTCGAGATGATGTACGGTTGCTATTCATAATATAATATTTGGATATATAAGGTAGTGTTCATGTAAACAAAATAAATTAGATAATTAATCAGCTTCACGCTGTATCCCGCACACAGCAGGGTATGCTGAGGGAACCTAGTGTTAAGATACTCCGTTCCCCACTTTCCGCCGAATTCTGGAGCATTGCGTGTTGAGTGGCAGAACGCAGCGTCGCGCTTTGCCTTAACACCGGAGCAAAGAAATGTAAATATAAATGTAAATAAATATTTTATTTGCTCGAGTGGGGATCGAACCCACAACCAGTCGAGCTTACAGTCACACTTTGTGCCCCTGCGCCACGACTGTATGTGTGGTTCTAATTTATAAATTATCCTAATATAAAAGTCTTCCTTTTCTGAGTGATGTACAGACAACGCACAAACTTCTGGCGTCTCTCGATATATGATATCTCCAAAATTCGGCGAGAATTGGGGGCGAGTAACTCTAGGTCTACTTTGCCTAACTCTGTCTGTTCGTCTATTCAGTTGGTCTTCTGTTCGTCTGCTCGTCTTATACTTGGACAGCTTTTGATTACTGTAAGGATTTGATACACTTTGCCTTGTTACCAGAGCGATTAAATGAATATATTAAATATTTCATTTATTCGAATGGGAATCGAACCCACAACTTCGACTTGTCACACGCATTGGCCACTGCGCCACGTTGGATTCTAAGCTCTTTAGGTTACAAATTTAAAAATTAAAACAGATCTACAAAATAAATTACTAAACGACATTTGACGTAGACGCGTCCTAAATACTGAAATAGCGACGGAAGATGGTCGAGACAGCGCGGCACATCTGCCATTTATACCGTATTCCCGGGAAATACGGAGATTTTGTATATGTTTTTCTATTTTTTTTTGTTAGTTGCGGGTTCAATTCGGTTATTAAGGCATATTTGGAGTAAATGGATCGCGTATTTTTTTTTGCTTTATTCTTTATTCCTTATTTAAAGTAGAGTTAGTAAGGCAGAGTCGGTCACCTAGTGTAAGATACTCTGTTCCCCACCTTCCACCCAATTTTAATGACATTGCGTGTTGAGTGGCAGAATTCAAAGCCGCGCTTTGTCTTAACCATAAATTACAAATAAAAATGATTAAAATTGAATTATTCCCCAGAATGAAAATCGAACCTACAACCGTCGCTCTTAACAATCGTTTATCCATTTACACTGTCACAAATCTCAAAGTACTTTTACTATTGAAACTAAATACTTATAGTAAGTGAGTAACTATTTCCGATTTAAGAAGTTATTTCAAAGCTTTCCAGTTAAATCTCGATCTGTGAAGAACTTTAAACTTAATACTTGTTATCTGTTCAATCGAAGAACAGTAGAATTAGAGTTAGCTTTAAAGTGACTTATTTTCTTATACATTTTATCCGATTTGGGAAAAAGGTGGAGACGATCACTATTTAAATCTTTTTTTCATTCTTTTGACGCAAGCAAGTCGAAGCTTTAGCAAGGCACTATGTTCTAAATTCTCGGGCCATATGTAACTTGAGGCCGTCATGGCTGTAAGCGCAACGGTTGTGAGTTCGATTCCAACTCGGAGTTATATAATATTGAATATTTTCATATCTTTTCTCTGGTTTTGCGCGCTATATTGAGATCCACTTAACGCGTAATACTTGAAGAATTCAGCGAAAGTGGGAAACGGAATTGTTTCAATGAAAAATAGAATGTCTTAACACTAGGTTCCCAGGACTTGTCTACCTTGACATGAGCGGGATAAAGCGTGAAGCTAAAATATAACAGGTCATTTGGTGCAACAACGACGTATTTGCTACGTAATAAAAGTTTGTATAAAATAGTCTTTCCGCATACATTCACATATTTAAATTATTCTTTTAAAAAAAGTGCAATTACGTCATTGTTGCACCAAACGAGCGATATAAGCGTTCTAACAATATCTTCTTCCTGCATACTTTGCTATACCTACTTACTTACTTGTTTACAGCGTGAATCAGTTAAGAAAGACGTTCAAAAATCTATTTAAATCTTTATTGTATTATTAAAAATGTCAAACGGTCACCCACCTTTGTCAAGATCTGTAACAAGATCGGACATCCTTTATTTAAAACCATTTCTACCTCATAAAATTTATAGAGATATAATTAGGGAGTGGTGGAAATAAATGTCCTTATTACTTACGCATAAGGCTTATAATGCTGTAAAAAATTACACCAACCTTCCAATTATCACATATATATAAAATAAATAAGAAAATGTTCTGCAAAGTTAAGTATATGTAAGAGAAAATCAGATTTTGCTTGTACTACGGTGGAGTAAGGTTCGATTTGCGTTGAAACAAATCCTGATATAAAATTGTCGTCAGCGATCAAAACGTGTATGGTACAATTCTGCACAATTAAATTTGAAATAAAAAATTTAATGTTAAACAAGGCTGTGTTTTGAATGAAATCGAAAAATGTATGGAAATATAGTTTTTATTCATATTTCTAGAAGGTTCTCGGACGTTCTGGACGGTAGTGTGGACATAACGTGGTACCTGTTTATGTTAAGAAAAGCATATTAAATTTGTATCGTGTCGTTTTTGCTCGCCTTTTTGTTCGCCGTCACTCCCATACACCGGTTGGTTTTGCAGACGTGTTGACGTTTACAAAGGCAACAGGTTCAAAACCCGGTGTGAAGTTTTGTATCGATGATAAAAATATTGATCTTGATCTTGTTAAGTTAATGCCTGAGTTGATTCGGTTGTTTTATTGTCGGTTAAAATTAATTATATTTGAATTAAACTTGAGTAATCATCTAGTTAGTAAGTCATTATTGCCTCAAGGGATTTGTCAGCTAAGATTTTTATACCAGTTTTTTTTTCAGCTTCGCGCTGTATCCCGCTGATAGCAGGGTAGTATAGTTAGAAACCTAGTTCAAAGACACTCTGCACCCCACATTCCGCCGAATTCGGGACGCATTGTATATAGAGTTGCGGAACTCAACGCCGCGCTTTTCCACGGTACCAAAGCGAGGAAATGAAAATAGTAAAATATTACATTTCTCTTTCATTTTATCATTTCTTGGACGATTTGAATACCATTCCTCCGCACTGGTAAGGTATTGTAGCCTGGATTGTACTTAAACGTATACGATATCATTGATTGCGAAAGTTGTAAAAACTGTATCAAGATTTTGTCGCGAGAGCTCGGACGTGGTAACTGAAAGTACGTAGATTTAGGTCCCGTTATTTTTAAGTAAAAAAGAAAAAATATATATATTTATTTACTTTTTAACAGCTTCACGCTGTATTCTTCACGCAACATGGTAAGCTGAGGGAACCTAGCGTTAAGACATTCCGTTCCTCATTATTTTTTTTTTTATATATTAATTAATGATATATCTATTTTCTTTACCCTTTAATGTGGAATAGGCAGAAATATAATAATATCAAGGCACTCCGTCTCCCACTTTCTGCCACAATAGGCTGCTTAATCAAACATCACACACTATACAACTGCAATTAAGTGTGAAATAAAAAAAACAGTCTATTGGCAGGAATCGAATCTACAACCATTGCGTTTATAGCCAATATTTCCTTATATCATAAAGACGAAAGGAAATTGAAATTTTTAATACTAATTCTGTCGTTCATAGCATTTTATAGGCGTTTCGATAGTAAAACTTTATATAGAGAAGCAATTTGCTTCATTTTGAATATTAAATGAAAATGCGTTGTTATTTTAAATTATGTCTTGTGTGTGGTCTTTGGATTTAATAATTGTAGTATTAAAGGTGTGTTCGTTTTTAAGTTCTAGATTTTATGTAAAGACTAATCATAGGTATAGATGGAATTTTACTTTATACTTTAACACGTTTTCTTATGGGTTGGACTTTCTTCTTTTTTGTAGCTTCACGCAGTATCCCATGGTATTCAATTCATTCAATAAGTGGTAAAATGAGAGAGAAATGTAAAATTTTACTATTTTAACTTCCCTGCTTTGGTACAGTGGATAAGCGAGGCGTTGAGTTTCGCAATTATATACACAATGCGTCCAGAATTCGGTGGAATGTGGAGTTCGGAGTGTCTTTGAACTAGGTTTCTAACTACACTACCCTGCTATCTGCGGGATACAGCGTGAAGCTGAAAAAAACTGGTATAAAAATGTTAGCTGACAAATCCCTTGAGGCTATAATGACTTACTAACTAGATGATTACTCAAGTTTAAATCAAATATAATTAATTTTAATCGACAATAAAACAACCGACCAGAAATCTAGAGCTAAAGATACTTCGTTTCCAATTAGACACTTCTGTTTCTAACTGTCCGCCGAATTTTCGAAGCATTGCGTGTTGATTGGAATGGAACTCAACGCTGTTCTCTGCCTCTTTACCAGACAAAGAAAATGAGATGAATGATGATAATGAAACATTAAATAATTTATTGCTATATACTACTAACAGCCTATATAGCAAATTCTCAGAAAAGAAACAAAACTATGTATTTAGAAACATTATGCGTATATATGTTTTATCAAAAAAGTTTTACAACTTAGAAAATTGTAAAGAACTATTTGTGTATTCTCCACTAGGTATATGAAGTAAAGTAATGGTCAAATTTCAATTTTTTTTACACCCTCGATTGCACAAAACGCACGAAACAAAATTCTGATTTAGCGGGCGTATACTCTAAGCCGACGATTGATAATTGATTATGGGAATTTGAACTGAAATGACATGATTGACAGCAGTTTCGTTAACAACATGTTATACCTCAATTTTTAAAAAGCAACTTAAGCAATGACGTATTCTAAACAAAAGTGTTTTAAACAATTAATAAAAACAAAATACAATAATCTCAGGTTTTAATAATATTAAGACGCTGTTCTCTACGCGGCGCCCAATTTTCGTGACTAGTGTGTTGAACCCAGAAAATCAAAGCCACAGCCGTCGCAGCCAGATGGTACATTATTTATTTAAAAATTTAAAAATAAAATTGCAGAAAAGGAGGACTTAACTGTGTGACTGTAAACACGACAGGTTGTGTCCAATTGAAACTCAAGGAAATAAAATAATTTATATTTTTATTACTTTGCTTTGGTGTCGAGACAAATCGCGGCGTTGAGCTCCGCCACCTAACACGCAATGATTCCATACTTTCTCCTTCTGTGTTCGGGATACAGCGTGAATTCATAAAAAAAAAATAACTCAACAGCATACTGCAAAGTCGAACCTGCAGTCACCGTACCGTTACTTAAAGCCGATAACAATCACGACCTGATAAATTATTTAAAAAATGGAATTGATTATTCGGATGTTCGATCACAATCGATCCAGCATAATTGGTAATTATTTATTTAATTTGCATCAAAATTTAATCTTGATCCGCCCAAAAATTTATGCGACGCGAAGGCATTTGCCTGCATTTTTTTAATTATTTTTGCTAATTTCCCTTTAGAATTTAAAACGTTTTGAGGATTTTTTGAATTATTTGCAATTTAAAAATAAGTTTAAAGCCAGTTGCGTCGCAGGGGCATCAGAGTGTGACTATAAACTTGAAAAGTTGTGGGTTCGATTCTCACGCCAGAAATGAAATATTCAATATTTTAATTTCTTTGCTCTGGTAACAAGGCCAGTAAAATAATCAACACTCAATGTTTCCAGAATTAGGCAGAATTTGGGAAGCAGATGTGTCTTAATGAGAACGGAGGTTTTTAACACAATGTTCCCATGTATACTCTACCTCTGTTACCGGGATATAGAGTGAAGCCGCTACAAAAATTAATATTAAAAATAAAATATTTTGTTTGAGAGTGGTGGGACTGAACACCTAGTTTAATCTTGTTACCAGAGCGACGAATCAAACTCACAACCGTTGCGCTTACAGTCACACGTTTATGCCACTGCGCCACGACCTCTTAAATATAAATAGAACAAACTGCATTATATAATATTATTATGTTATATTTTATACTTCATGTAGTATAGAAGTATTATAAATTATTAAATAGACATGTCAGTATTGTAAGTTCTGATAAAAAGTGTCACGGAACAGATCGTACGAAGCCATAACTTGGTGTACACGCGATGTTGGCGGTTTGTGGTTGTAGAGTAAGCTTTTTCTAAAAATATTTCTTTATTAAGTAAACAATTATATTTATAATCTTAATTTATTGTTTTTTTTTATATTCTAAAGTAGATTAGACATTTTTTCACATAGCTGGGTAGGTAAAGAGGATATAATGTCAAGTGTCTCCACGTTGTACTTCTTTCCACTCAAATTCAAGTGATTGCTTATTGAGTGGTGTTGAACGACGCGTGTTGGCTTGTTATAAAGAGTAAATAAATAATTTAAATTATAAATATTATAAATATTCTCCCAATTGAGAATGAACCCATACTTATAGTCAAGCAAAATAATTATTGTTTTTTTTTAAAGACGACCAAAAACATTTCCTCTGAGTTAGAACCGCAATCTTAATCTTCATGTTTTTCATTCAAATGGTTAAAAATTGTAAGTTCCGGGTCTCTTATTTATGATTTTATGATCCTGGTAACATCGGGAGCATTAAACAAAAGGAGAAACAGAAAGTATTCTAATAATAAGAATTCTAAGAATTCTTCCAAAATAGGAATAGAACCACTGCTATGATGACTTCTTGTTTGTATAGAAATAAAAATATAAAATATAATATATTAAAAAAAACCATAATAACTAATCCACCTCCATACAGAGCAGCCGGTGTCTTGGAAACCCGCAAGACGTATATATTTATTTCCAGGGGTGTAAATTGTAACACAATTTATTTTATTACTTTATACTTGAACTAACAAAATTTTAACGCGAATATTGTCTCACAAGAATACTGGCTGTAAAAGTAGTGGTCGTGGGTTCGATTCAGAAACGGGGATTGAATAAATTTAATTTTTGCTCCAGTAACAAGATAGAGCGCGGCGTGAGTCTCTGTCACTTAATACGCAATGTCTCGACAATTAGCTTGTAAGTGTGAAACGGAGTGTCTTATCACTAGGTTCACTCTGCCTAACTGCTATATGCGGCATAAAGCGTGAAGCTAAAAAAAATTGAGATTGTTTTTACTTTATTTATATTGATAAAAGAAGAAGCTTTGCTTGCATCATGTTTTTTCGTTCATGTAAATTATGTAACAAATTTTATCATAAAAATTATTATTTAAGAAGACTTTTTTAAATCCAGGAACTTTGTCTACGGGTTGTCTGTGGTTTAAATAGCAACAGAAGGATGGTTTACATATATAAATTAGATTTCTTTTCGGTTGTTTACTGACTTATTTTCATGTCAGCGGTCTAGAAATATTACACTGCGTCAAGCTCCGCCACTAAACACATTATTTCGAATTCGGAATGTCTTGATTCTCTGCGAGTCTTGCTACCTTCCTATGTGGTATTAAAAGAGAAATAGCGTGTTTCTTATTAAAAGCTAGATATAATAAAAATTTAACTGATCGTTATCTACAAAAGAAATACAAAATAAAAAAAAAACTATTATTGAGGACATTTATTATGCTTAAGTGATTTGCATGCAGTTTTAACTATTCTATTTCTGTGCTCAATGAAAAAAATATTTTACTCTTTCGTGGCGCAGGGGCACTAAGTGTGACTGGAAACGCCATAGGTTGTGGGTACGATTCCTACTCAAGGAAATGAAATATTTAATATCGGTTTACCCTTCTGTGTGTGAGATAGAGCTGATGTTAAATAAAAAAATGGAAGAGATCACCTGTATAATATGATAAGGCCGCCTTTACACCATACTTTTCCATTGTTTTCTTTGTATATTTTTATTTTTAAGTTGGTGTAATAAAGTATTAAATAAATAAATAAATAAAAATATATAATATAAGTATTATATATAATTAAAATCAATAATATTTTATTGATTATATTATTGCAACTGGCTTGCAAATAAAAAAGTTTTTGTTTTTATATTTATATAAATTACGATTTAAAATATTTTGTTCGACGACATTGTTACTGTTATATAATATTTTAAAATACGAAAAAAAAATTAGATTAGCAACTAAATAATTTTATAGTTCAAACAAGAGAAGCCACGAGCGGGTCCCTAGTAATTATAACACTTACTTTTTTACTTTAGATCAATATGTCTTATCACTAAATCCTCTTATCAGATGTACGATAATAAGAAAAAAAAGCGAAATATAATCTTCCCATAGCCTAACGGGGGTGTTCAGTTCATTTCCCGGTTCCCTCTTAAAAGGGGGCCTCTAATTAAAGAAGCCGTGTAATACGTTACTATTGCAGCACACTACAGTGAACTCGAGGGGGACCTGTGGAAGTACTTATGGTATTTAAATTTATGACGTGTTTATACGGTAACTATGGTCACTGTAAGTTTGCGTGCACTTTATGACCCTTGCCTTGCTTTTTTCGTATAGCATGGTGCAGAACTTAGTGTTAAAACACTCCTTCCCACCATTTCGTCGGATTTTTAAAATAGTATATATTGAGAAAATTAAATAAACTCAATCGTCTACCAGATCTAGAAAAAGAAAATAATTAATATAAAGGGAAACGAATTTACGACCGTTGCAATTTCGGTCAGGCTGCTCTACAGAGAGTTCAGCCAAAAATATATTACTGAAATATTGACTATCTTATTATAAAATTTTTATTTATTACCTCTATTCTTAATTTATTGCTGACAAATTGGACAAGTGTTATCGAAGATCGCATCAACAGCTTATGCAGTCAAACTATACTAATATTATAAAGCTAAAAAGTATGTTTGATAAACAGCACTAACCTCATGAACTACTGGTTCAAATTGAAAATAAGATTTTATGTTGGATAGTCCATTTCGAGAAAGTGTATTTTGTTACATAAATTATTTCAATGTAACTGTAACTATGGTCAGAGTTTCCTTGATGTGTTTTGTGTCATATACAATTTAGCTTTATGTTTAGTATCCCTTGTATAGCAGAGTAGGCAGAAGGAACCTGGGAACCTAGTGTTAGGATACTTCCGTTTCCCCACCTTCCGCTGAATTCCGGCATTGCGTGCTGAGTGGCAAAACTCAACGCTGAGCCACACAACTCTTAGTTATTTCTATTTGATAATGTATTTGAAGCTGCACATTAAAGCTAGCTAAGGTATATCCATATATAAAAAAAACAACACTTTTTACATATTAACACTCAAAAGCGTTTTAAGTGAAGAATTTCCCAAAAATGCGTAACGCGGTGGTAAAAACTCTAAATACAAATTAGTGTGACCGAGTCAACAGACCACCGTCTGCCGTCTGGGAAACACTGTATAAACACATTTACCTATTTATTCACTGCGGTAAAGTTTTAAAGAGTTCTGAAGTAATAGATGCGGCAGGTGAAATTATAGTTTTAGAGTAATGTCTTATAAGGGACCAAAGTAGTACAGTGGCACAGTGTCTGGCTGAAAATGCGACGGTTATAGGTTTCTCAAACAGGGCAATGCAATTCTTTTATTAACTCGCTCCGGTAACAATACACTGCGTGGCGTTGAGTTCCTCCGCTAGCACAATGTGCCATGATCACCTAACCCAATCAACAAGTTGGGGGTAAGTGTGGAACGGAGTGTCTTAACACTAGACACCTGTTTTCACAGGGAAGGATCCCTCCTCAAAATACATTCTCACAATGCATCCGTACGCGATACATTGTGAGAATGTATTTTATTATTACTTATTTTTTTTATTTTGTTTAAAATTACAAGACTTGTTGTCATTCAATGTCAGAATTACTGAAACTGTTCATCTATTAAGAGATATATATATTACTTAGTAATTTACTCTAATAACGTAGTTTTTTTATTCTATAGAATGATTATTTTTTTAAGGCAGAGAGACTAGGAACATATTATTTTATATAAAAGTTGTATAAGAAGTATATATACTTTCTACAGAGATTTCAACCGATTCTTTACCGGTCAGTTCTACTAATATCTAGCTCTATGTTTACAGTACTTAGACGTTATGTTGACTCTATTAGAGACCGCTCCACCGCCCTTGTGTTTGCTTCCTACCTTCCAATGTAGTTCTATTTTATTGACATCTTAAAATAATAGAATTTTGGACCCAAAGTGTCATCCATTAGTGAGAAAATATTGTGTTTTCTCATATTTTAGTGGAGTCGCAGTTCGAATCCTAGTTGAGGGAATTGTTGTATTTATAACGAATTGTGTAGCTGGCATTTTCGTTTGTGTCGATTATAAAATTTAATTTATTTTTATACCTTCACGCTGTATCCCACATGAAGCAGGGTAAGCAGAGGGAGCTTAGTGTTAAGACACTTCTCCTCCTGCTCCTCAATTTTCATCATTGACGAATTTTAAATAAAATTAAAATTTTTATATATTTTTAAGTGTATTCCGCAAATAGCAGTGTAGGGAAAGTTCAATTTTCCAAGCTTACAGTATGACGATGTGCTGCCGTACCACGACGGCCTTTTAGACAAAGGGTGCCGTTGCATGCTTTTGCACGATGTAGGGTAAATGGAGAACCAAGTGATATGTTTGATCCATCCATTCCCCACTCTTCGTCGAAATCTGGATTTTTCTTATTGCGTGTTCTGATCTCTGAAAATCTGTTTTTTTTATTGTGGCCAGTCTTGGCGCTTTGCCTCTGCGCCACGACTGGCCTCAATGCCAAATTCTAAAGGCATTGCATATGTATGAAAATATTAAATATTTAATTTCCTCGAGTGGGGATTAAATCCACAACCTGTCACGTTTACGTTTGCACTTGTGCCTCTGCGCCATGACTGGCCTCTCTTATCTACAAATAGTATGTAAATCGAATCAGTAAACTCCAGCAAAAAAGCAAGACTACCAACCAATTCTACTGAGCCTATCGTTTTTTTAATACAAATAATGTATATACTTATTACGTTATATAGAGTCAGGAAAAGCTATGTTATATATATTTTGTATTAAATAACTTAAACGAAAACGATCAGCGAAGTCGTCTCTCTCACGAAAATAAGGAGCTAAAAGACGAAGTATGGTAACCACAGTTCTATTTTAGTTTGGGATTGAAGATAGGATCGTTGTCAAATAATAATATTGGAACAGCTTTATTTTATTACTAGAGGGCGCGCGCGGCTTCGCCCGCTTATTAGGAATGAATTCTAAAAAAACCACGTTCAATAAAATATTAAAAGTCTGAATTAATTTTTTTATTAAAATCAGTGGCAATTTAAAGATTTTTCCATATAAACTTTCAAACCCTTATTTGAACCCTTAGGGGGTGACTTTTTAAAAACCATGAAACACGTGTTCAATGAAATATTTTTAAGAGTCAAAATTTCAAATTTTATAAAAATCGCTACAGATTAAAAATAATCCATACAAACTTTCAACCCCTATTTCATCCCTTTAGAGTTAAAATTTTTCAAATTTTCTTCTTAGTGGATGTCCAGAATATGAAAATAAACATCTGCCCAAATTTCACGTTTCTACCATCAGCGGTTACGGCTCTGCGCGCGTCTTACCTCAGTCAGTCAGCACAAGTCCATTTATACATATAGAGACATGTGAGGCAGGAATGTGTAGTGGTACACTATGGTCGTCGGTACGAATTTCGCTTATAACTATATAAAATATTTTTATAGCTTCTCGCTGTATCACACGTATAGCAGGGTAAGCAGAAGGAATATTAGGATTAAGACACTCCCTTTCTGTTTGATTTCTGAGATTTCGAGAGAACCCACAATCATAGCATTTACAGACCCTGTGTAGTTGTCCTATAACTGATGTCTTCAGGCTTGCCACTTGTATAATTTAAAGTTAAAATAAAGATTACTATTTAATCTAAGATTATTACAATGATAATAGTGCATACAAGTGAATGTTGTTTATGTAATGATTATTATAGATTTGTTGTAAATTAAAATTTAAAATAGCTACTGTTGAATTTCTTGCCGCCCCTTTTCAGTAGAACTGCCTGCCAAGTCTGTAGTAGCTTCCGACAAAACTGACACTACTGACATTTCTACGATTCAAAAGTGACTGCAATAGTAAAATTACATAATGAAAACTTTTTCTAAAAATTGACCAAAACCAAATTTTTATACTAGAAAAAAAACCCATCAGAAAGTCACTCCAATCGTCTCAAAAGTTATGGACACAAGACGCATAAAGCAACCTTCATAAAGAAAAAGTATTCTTCTCTTATATCTAAACGTCTTACATTTCATCACTTACTTAGAACATTCATTGTATAGAATTTATTAATTTATAGAAAAAAAAACGTAGTGGTGCAGTAGGACAATATTTTTCTTTAATACGCGAGGTGATTGTGAGTTCAATTCCCAATTGGAGAAACGAAACAATTAATGTTTTAATCGGTTCGATTCCCAGGTTCCCTCTGTCTACCCTTCTATATACAAGATGCAGTTTGAAATACGTTTAAAAAATATAAGATTAAGAGATTTATATATATGTATAAACAGAATTTTATCCTATTATAGAGCAGGATAAAGCGTGGATCGTATTCAAACCTACAACCATCGCTTGCAACAAAATATGGCGTCACATCTGATATTAATATTACTTTTTCAACGACTTTCTTATCTTTTTTATCTTATACCTTGACTTATCAAAAGATAAAGGAACTTATAAAGCTGCCGAAACTTATTTAGTTTATAACAAAAACCCTTTAGAAAAAGGTCACACAAAATTTTAAAGACACACATACTCGAAGATAAAAAGTCTTCCTTAGACAATCATTCTTTATGTTTGTTGACAAGATTGATGAATTTGAGATAGTGGTGAACTAACAATGTACTCGAAAGGTGTGTACGTATATCCTTTTATAATGAAAAGAAGGTATTGTATTTTAATACTAGTCTTGCTTGCGCAGGAATTTAGAGAAATTCTTTGCGAGACTTTGTTCTTCTAAGTGGGATAAGGCGTGAAGCAGATTTTTTTCGGCTTCACGCGTTATCCCGAATGCAGCAGGGTAGGCAGAGGGAGCCTAGTATTAAAAAAATCCGCTCTCTACTTTCCGCCGAATTCTGTATGCATTGTGTGATGACTGGCGGAACTTAGCGTCGTGCTTTGCTTCGATAACAGAATGAAGAAATGAAAATATTAAATATTTCATTTCCTCAAGTAAGAATCGAAGTTACATCCTGTCGCATTTATAGTCACACGCAGCTATCAAAATTAAAATATATAATTTAAAAAACATATATAACGCATTTTTCTATTCGTACTCGAAGCTGTAAATCATATGAGCCTAAACTCAACGAATTCTTCACTAATATACTTTGAAGAGAAGAAGACCATTCAGGTCCTGGATCCATCATCAGACCAGCTCACCGACACCATATTATTGTTTTTTATTACATATTACAATCTAATACTAACAAAAATATCGAACACAAGGAATTTCAATAAGAAAATAAAACTGGGTGTCATCAATCAAACATAAAAATAGAGTCGCCCAAATCCATATATAAGATAGAGCATGTAAAATAACTTGACGTATTGGTTCATTAAATTTATAGATACTGTTCTTTTGGAAACGGATATCCTCCTAAATAGATAAAATAAATATTTGTATTTGAAAATTGATAGTGTTAAAGAGTAAGAAAATTGGATATTTTATCAGTTAAAGAGAATGTAGCTTCATGCTCTATCCTGCATTAAGCAGGGGAGGCTAAGGAAACTTAGTGCCATAACACTCCATTCCCTACTTTCCGCTAAATTTTAGAGGCGATGCTGAGTGGCGGAATTCAACTCTGCGCTTTGTTACCAAGACGAAAAAATGAAAAATTTTTGGCAATAGCGACCCAAACGTGGATTCGCCGGCTTATATAAATTGGTTTACAGTGAAATTATGCAAATCCTTTATATAAATTGTAGCCTATGTGTTATTCTGATGTATAAGCCATATTATTATAAATTTTCTAAATCCATTCAGTAGTTTTTGTGTGCAAGAGCAACCAATAACAATCTTCACAAACATTCACATATAATATAATATGATCAATCACATTTAATATAATATGGAATATGAAATATAAAGAAAGAATATTAGGGTATGATTATGATTTTTCATTCCAAGTTTGAATCGAACTCAGAACCAACGCGTTTATCGGGGCGCAGTGGTACATGCTTGTACCACTGAGCCCCGACGGCCGCATACTGCTTTTATGATAGCTTTGAAATTGAAAATATTAAAGAGTAAGAAAATTAGACACTTATTACTTATTTTATCTATTTTACTATCTTTTTAACATTTTTTTTGTTATTACTCCGTTTTTAATTATATTATAGATCTACCTTTACAATTTACGTAGTTTTTTTTTGTTCATGTCTTTTTTTACTTTAAACATTTTTTTTTCAGAAAGTAAAAAAAATGGTGAGGATTATTCAGGGTGCAGAGAACCGTTCAGTTTTAGCCCATTAGCCAATATCAACAACTGTTCTGTTTTTATTTAGACCTATGGGTACGTATGATAAATATAATGTAGGTATGTATTTTTTTTATTTTCATACTAGCAGGGTAGGCAGAGGGAACCTAAGAACCTAATATTATAACAATCCGTCTCCATTAGGGCATGCCCACTTCCCTGGATTCTGGTGGCATTGCGTGTTGCATAGCGGAATTCAACTCCACGCTTTGCCTCGTTACCGGAGCGAGTAAAATACAAAAATTAATTGCCTCGAATGAGAATCGAACCCACAAACAGTCGATTTCTCGAAAGCATTTTTTTAATTAAAATGCGGTATGTATAGTTAAACTTTTAGTTATAGTTAAACTTTATGTATAGTTAAACTTTTCCTAAATTTCATTAAAACCAGTTTTGTAGTTTTGGGATATCATTTTGGGTATCACTTCTGTAAATGTGATTTTATTGTTTTTGTATGTATTTTTGAATGTTCTTTTGTATGAATCAATACCACAAACATCGCCTGTACAGGAAACTTTCTAACAACAGAACAAATAAAGAACTAGTATCAAAAATTAAGTAGTCATATTTTTAGAGCAAAAGGATAAAGAATAAATTATATCAGGACTACACTTTCTTGTGGTAACATTGAATTTAGTATTTGAATAGTCTTGATAGTTGTTAAAAAATAATATTTATTCAAAAGTTGCTTATCAGCGCGGCGGTTGTGGGTTAGAATCCTATTCGAATGTATAAATTGTTTCATATCCTCGCGCTGGTAACAACTCTTGCCACTCAACATACAAAAAAAAACCTCTTCTGCATCACCAGAGTAGGCCAAAGGAAACCTTTTTAATTGGTATAATTATGGTAATAAACTTTGATTATCTACAGTATTAAGATATTATATATTACTAGAGGGCGCTCGCGGCTTCGCCCGCTTATTAGGAGTGAATTCTAAAAAAACCACGAAACACGTGTTCAATAAAATATTTATAACAGTATGAATTTAAATTTTTATAAAAATCGGTGGAAATTTAATGATTTTTCCCATATAAACTTTCAACCCCTTATTTGAACCCTTAGGGGGTGAATTCTTAAAAACCATGAAACATGTGTTCAATGAAATATTTTTAAGAGTCTGAATTTCAAATTTTATAAAAATCGGTACAGATAAAAAAAAAATCCATACAAACTTTCAACCCCTATTTCATCCCTTTAGGGTTAAAATTATTCAAATTCCCTTCTTAGTGGATGTCCAGAATATGAAAATAAACATCTGCCCAAATTTCACGTTTCTACCATCAGCGGTTACGGCTCTGCGTGCGTCTTACCTCAGTCAGTCAGCACAAATCCTTTTATATATATAGATAGATAGATAGATAGTAAGCATTGAATCATAGCCAAACTATTGACTTAGAAAATTGAGCTTTAGTATGTAGATAGGTTAGACAGCTTTAGTATGTAGGTAGGTTAGACAGTGTAGTTACTGTAGTTAGTGCTTAGAGAAAACTTTTCAACATTGTTAGGGGAATGGAAAAAACAGTTTTTATAAATTTTACGTCTTGAAATCAAGGCAAACAAAGATGCGAGCGACATCCATTTATAAGAAAATTTTGAGGTATTCGTGGCGCAGTGGCACAAGAACATGACTGTTATACAACGGTTGTGGATTCGATCCCCCCGGAAGGTGGGGAGCGAAGTATTTTAAAAGTAGGTTCTATCTATCCTGGTATATGCAGAATACAACGTGAAGCTAATCAAAATAAAAATAATCAAAGCTACAACCACCAAAAAGATTTTAAATGTCATGAATCACAAAACAAAACTTCTACTCTAACTATCAAAACCACTACATCCACCAACAGCCCACGTATTCTATGCTAATCTCTAATATAATTATATATGTATGTATGTATGTTTGTATGTATATGCATGCGTGCGACGGTGAGCGTAGCACGTGATAATGGGATGATTGATGGGTGACCGACGGGAAAAGTGTGGGAGACGGTGTACTGTCGTGTACTGAGATGTTTTATTTATCTTTTTTTAATATTTGATTTGTTGTTTTTAGGACTTGAAACAAATTTGGGATTTGAATAAATGTCGCTTTGGATAACTTGTAAAGCTAAGCTGTGTGATCAAAATATAATTTAATTTTTTATAACTTTTACCATAGTGATGAAATGAAAATAATTCATTTCCTCGAGTGGATATCGTATCCACAGCCATCGCATTTCCTGTCAGCCATTGTACGCTGGCGACTTGAAACAAGATAAAATGCGGCTCTAAATTACGCCCCTCAACACGTATTGTATCGAAAATTGGATGATGCATGCACTAGGTTCTGTCTGCCTACCTCGCGGGATAAAGCGTGAAGCAAAAATAACTTTTAAACGTAACATTACATGCAAATTAAGGTGCTCGTATTTATAAATGAACATTTATTTTCAAATACTTGTTTACAATAAAGTTATTTCATTTCTTCTGTAAACTATTTAACTTGAATTTTTAGCTTATCCAGCAATATTTTGTGCAACTAAATGAAAATGTAGGTGTCGCGGCCGTGGGTTCATATCCCAATTAGGGAAGTAATTTTCATTTTGTGATTTTTATAAGAAGAAAAGGCGCGTCATCGAATTCAGCAACTCAACAAATAATGTGACAAAAATTGGCACACGACAGCCTCAAAAATATATTTAACATCATATTAAAAATTAAGTTCATGAATTTCGTATGTCTGTTATAATTTTTTGGGTTCCATGTTCAGAGAAGAAGACGGAAATATTTATAAATCTAAATAGTGGCATGACTTTAAATGCATAATTTTTTTTATTTAATTTTTTCTCGTATAGTAGTAGTATCTATTAATATGTAAAGGCTTAGTGTAAAGACTATAATTTTTCCACTTTCCATATTTCGAGGTATTTTATGTGAAGTAGCGAAACTCAACGCCGCGCTTTATCTTGTATCCAGAGTAAATAATTTAAAATAACTCATTTTCCCTGAATAAGGACCAAATTTACTACAGTCGCATTGAGTCGCTATACCACTGCGCCACAACAGCCTCCAAAAATAGAAATAATTTTAATAAAAGTTTGAGAACAGCCTCTTTGCCTCAAGTATTCCTACAAAATCCAATTAGGAATTAAAACGGTTGTAATAGATCTCTGGCGGATCAAAATCCGCCAACTAAATTAAGCAGCATTGTTTCTTTATTCTAAAGAATCTGATCTCCTCGAGATATTCAATTTATTTGGAAATGAAATCAATGAAATGTCAATTTATTTTTGTTTGGTGTTCCGCGTTCGGGTATTGTGTGTTTACTGAGGTTTTCACGCTGTATCCCGCATATTACAGGCTAGGCAGAGGCAACATAGTGTTGAGATACTCCGGTCCCCACTTTCTTCGAAGCATTACGTGTTGTGTGACGGAACTTAACCCAGCGCTTAGTCTTGTTACTAGGGCAAAGTATTAAACTTTTAGTACATATTTAAATTTTTAGTATTTTTGTGTGGGTGAATTGTTCATAGGTTTGAATCTGGTTGAGGAAAATTCTCTCTGCCGTCTGCTATATGCGGAATAGAAGTTAAAAAACACAAAAAACTTAAAGCCGCTTGTTATGTTACTGCCGAATTAGATGTGTGGAATTCAAACCGGCAACCATCTCGTGTACGGTCACACTCCACTGCGCCACGACAGCCAACTATGAAATTTTTAATTAAATAAATAAAATGTATACGGAACACTTTTATTAATCAGAACTTATACTTGACTTTAATTTTTATTTTTCATATGGATATATTTCTACTAGACTGTCGACTGCCAGTAATATAAAAATTAAATTTTTGAAGCAGCCATATTACATTTTCTTTGTAAAATTTGTACAGTGTAAGGAAGGTAGTCTTTTGTGGTGTCAAATACTCTTTTTCGACTTTATTTAATAAGAATAAATATATATTTTTTATTTCATTATCTACAGTGATTTTCCTTATAATTTTTATTCAGCTTCACACTGTGTCGTACAAGTAGCAAGGTAGGCAGAAGGAGCTTAGTGTTCAGACACTCCGCTCCCTACTTTCCGCAAAATTCGGGGAGCATAGCATGTTGAGTAGCAGCACTCAACGCCGCACTTTGCCTCGACACCAGAGCTAAGCATGAATATATTAAATATTTTATTTTCTCGAATGCGAATCGAAACTCCAACCTGTCGCGTTTACACGCTTCTGCCCCAGTTGGCACTGGGGACTGGCCTCTAAAATCAAATTTTGCACGAAGCAAGAATCGAACTTATACTACAAAATCAATCCAAAATGACCTACAATTTGGCACTCTAACTAGGTGACTAACATAAAACATAAAATATAGTTTCGCAAAAATCAAAATATTCGAAACGTTACTGGAATAAAAATAATTCCTACTGAATACAATGAGCACATCGATAAAAAGGCCATTTGGAGGCTCTATATAGAACCGGAAGTGAGTTAGTATGCTAAAGAGATACTACTGTGTTGTACGAGACGTTTTTGATATTGGTTGGTTGGGGATTTTCGTTATTTTTTTTTGTTGCACGCTGTAGAATCTAGTGTTAGGACACTCCGTTTATTAGTTTCTGCCGATTTTTGAAACACTGCGTGTTGAGAGGCGTAACTCAATACCGCATTTTGTCTTATTATCATAGCGACGAGATGAAATAAATGTTTCCCTCGCGTGGGATTCGAACTAACTGCCATCAGGTTAGCAGTGCTACGAAGTTGTGCCACGAAGATTTCAAAATTTTACTTCTTCATTAATTTACGTATATAATATTACAAGAATATTATATTTTTTTTAACTTCTCATCTGTGTCTTAAGAGTAGAAAAAAAAATTTTTTTTCTATGATAATTGCATGGATTAGTATAGGCAATACTAATATGAGACGACTATGAAAATAAAGTAGTGATCGAACCCACAGCCGTCGCGTTTTCAGTCAAACGCTCTACCTCTGTACCACGACGGCCAAAATAAAAATAAAAAAAATTTTACATAAGCAGCCAGTCTTACCAAACCTCACTATACTAATAATAAACTCAAGTCAAGACTCGTAACAACATTCGGCTAGATCCAAGCACCGAGCCGGTTTATAGTTTCCTTCTTATGACGTATAACGTGACGTCACTGTTCTAAAGGGTTAGCGGGTTCGAATCCCATACGAACGTTTATATAAAATTTATGACTTTATTATTTCACATTTTTTTTGCCTGTCTAGGACAATTAGTATTATCAGTTACGTCAGTCAGTACGTAAGTAGAATCAGTTTGACATTTAGTGTCGAAATATTGAAATTTAAAGGAGCTTTTGAAGCTTTGTTAAGTTTTTTTTTATAAAATTAATTTAAAAATTGGTGAGGCCGCAGTGTTCCAGTAGCACAAGGATATGACTGTAATGCGACGATTGTGGGTTCGATTCCCTCTCAGAAGAATGAATTATTATTTATTCACATTTTCATTTTTTTGCTCTAGTACCCGGGTAAAAAGATCGTAACGTAGTCGATAAGTATGTGCGCGAGAAATGGACGAATAACTCAATATCACGCCAACTCGTATCCCGCACACAGCAGGGTAGGCAGAGGGAACCTAGTGCTAAGACACACCGTTTCTCACGTTCTACCGAATTCTGGAGGCATTGCGTGTTGAATGGCAGAGCTCAACGTCGCGCTTTTACCATGACACCTACCACATATTTCATCTCCTCGAGTGAGGATCGAAACCACAACCAGTCGGTTTTATAGTCACACTTTGTGCCTCTGCGGCACGACTGGCCTCTATCACTTCAACCGATTTCGATAATTCTTTTTTTATGGGAAAGGATACACTTCAAGAGTAGTTTGGTGAAATTTTGGTTAAGTTCTGATTATAAGATCAAGTGGAAGTCGGTTTTTTTTGTTAAAAATTATAATTATTAGTTATTGAATGCCTTAGTCATAATAATAGTACAATTTTTTAAATATATGGTTACATAGTATAATCTTCATAATTACTCATGATATTCATAATTATCATACAAAATTCGATATTATAATTTACTTTCAATACATTCTCCAATTTTGTATGAAAATTTTAAATATATTTATTTCTCTTTAATAAAGTAACATAAAAGTATAAAAAAAAAAAATTAGCTTCACGCTATATCCCGCACACAGCAGGGTAGGCAGAGGGAACCTAGAGTTAAGACACTCCGTTCCCCACTTTCTGCCGAATTCTGGAGGTATTGCGTGTTGAGTGGCAGAATTCAACGCCGCGCTTAACCTCGACACCAGAGCGAAGAAATGGAAATATAAATTTAAGTAAATATTTCATCTCCTCGAGTGGGGATCGAACCCACAACCAGTCGGTTTTGCAGTCACACCT
>JAATLQ010035707.1:0-107724 GCA_013421005.1 Heliconius erato x Heliconius himera | reverse complement strand
AAATTAGCTTCACGCTATATCCCGCACACAGCAGGGTAGGCAGAGGGAACCTAGAGTTAAGACACTCCGTTCCCCACTTTCTGCCGAATTCTGGAGGTATTGCGTGTTGAGTGGCAGAATTCAACGCCGCGCTTAACCTCGACACCAGAGCGAAGAAATGGAAATATAAATTTAAGTAAATATTTCATCTCCTCGAGTGGGGATCGAACCCACAACCAGTCGGTTTTGCAGTCACACCTCGTGCCGCTGCGCCACGACCGGCCTCTATAAAACGTATAAAAACGTACGTCTAAAAGTATGAAAAACTGGCAAAAATAAATATCTTCACAGTGTATATTTTAATCGAGTCACATCACAATTTTTCGTTTTCGTCCACACTATCGAAGTGAAACATCGACAGATTTTCAATTTAAATTAATGTAGGGGACGTCGCATGATTTTATTAGTCAAGTTTTTAATTTTTTTCGCATGGTGTTCTGTAGATTAAATAAATATTTTTTTTTATGGCAAAGTGGGAAGATTTATCTTAATATCAAGACACTCTGTTCTTTATGATTTATGATCTATATAGAAATAAGCATTGAGAAACGGGCATCTCGAATCCTGGAAATCGGACATGGATCTATTACAAAATATTAAATAAAAAAATAAGATATTTTCTTAGTAATATAATATAGGGATAAAAAATATTATCTATCTTTATCATTTCATGGCAACGGAAATACATTGTTAAGACACTCCATTTGCCACTTCTCGCCCTACCTTAATTTTCGAGATATATTTTAGGAGTGTTCTTTCCCCGAGTCGAAATTGAACCCATACGCATAACAACATCGCGTTTAAAATCAAAAGCTGTGCCGTTGCCGCATGGTCTTATGTCCGCTCAAAAATTTCCCAAAACAACCCAAAAATTTTAAAACCTATTGTCCTACCATCAAAAACCCATCGCGCGGGACAATGCGACGTCATAACGCCTGTATATTACGATTTACGCGTTCAATGAAAAAAAAAACCATTTTACAAAAATATCCCTTTTAATGGCGGCATTGTTTTTAAAATTGAATGCAAATAACAGGGGAAGAGTGAAGGTTTGCTTAATTTCATTATTTGAGACCTTTATGGTTGAATAGTTGTGTGTGGTAGCGAGTTCGATTCTAGTAAGAGAAGAAAATATAAAATAGTACAGTATAAATATATTTTTATACATTTTTAAAGTGTTATCCCACACTTAGGAAAGAAAAATACTTATTTAGAAAACGTATAAAAATTAGAACGTAGCGGGACTCGAGCTCCTGGTCGGTTTCCAGAAGGCGCGGGTTCGAGTCTCGCTACGTTCTAATTTTTATACGTTTTCTAAATAAGTAAATAAGTACAGTATAAATATAGTCATGGCGCAATGGCACAAGCCTGTCTGTAACTTTACGATAGTTAAACGTTAATGTAACAGCTGGGGATTCGATTCCCACTCGGCAGTATATATTTTTATTATTTTAAATTCCTCGTTCTGTTAACAAGTCAAAAGGTGGCGATAAGTTTTGCCACTCAACACGCAATCCTTTGAGAATTCAGCGGTGATTGGGGAACGGAGTGTCTCAACACTATCTTGCCTATGTATGTGTGGGATATAGCGTTAAGCTAAAAAAATATTTCGAAACGAATTGGCGTTGACGGCTTCATTGACGGAGAGCGTTGGTTCGGCATCCAAGAAACGCGGGTTCGAATCCCGCAGCGTTTAAAATATCATATCTTTCTAAATATATTTCTTACTTTAATCTAAAATTAATATAAAAAAATATATAAATAGGTATTAACAAATCTAATTACATTTTGTAAATGTAATTTATGTATATATGTGTGACTGGAAATGCGACTGGTTGTGACATCGATCCTCACTCGAGGAAAAAAAAAATTACATTTCCATGTTACCGTTCCCCATTTTCCGCCGAATTCCAGAGGCATTTTGAGTTGAGTAAAAATCAAATCAAGCAGAACTCAACGCCGCGCTTTGCCTCCACACCAGACCGAAGAAATGAAAATGTTAAACCTTTCGTGTTTACAGTCACACACTTGCCCTTGCGCCACTAATGGCCTGGGCCTCGACTTCTTAAAATCAAAAACAATTATACAGGCATGTATAGATATAGACATATGCTGAAATTCTTCAGAATTAACGACTTTACCTTTAAAAGGAAGCCGCTATACGATCAACCAAATAAAATACTATTTAAGATAGAACACTGTATGTATGTTAATACACGCATAGCTCTTAAACACGACAGTACAAAGTTCGAAATTGCGTTCTATAATTTTGTAATTTTACGACGAAATAATAAAAAAAGTCTTTTGAATCTATGCAAAGTTGCGTAGATAAGATTTTATGAGTGTTTTTAGTATCCATAAATTGTTGTTGATAGAGACAGTGTTATGTCACTACGCTCGAGATAATGAGATATTTAATTAAAATGTGTCAAAATCGAAATCATATTTTATGGTGTTAGGTAATTAGTTTTTGCCTGAGCCTATTTTAATAGTATTTAAAGGAATATCGCGTAGAATATTAGCCTTATTATTATTATTAGGCTATCTATATTAAATTATATTTGAAATATGTTGTCGCCCAATGTGATTTCGATATAACACATATATCGAAATCATTTCGAAGCAGTATCGATCACAGTTCTATGGTGGTGTTTTTTTGTTTTTTTTTTGGGTTAGATTACCTTTTTAAATTTTGTTATAAAACCATAAAATTTTATATTGTAGAAGCTCTTTGAAGTTTGATAATCAAGGAAACCAACAAAAAAAAATAGTTTTGTATTCTAATTATAATTGTACACCTAACTGATGTATATTCCCTTCTCGAACCTTCGGAAATTCACACACACAGACAGCCTTCATCATTCAGTATATCATCGAGACACTGAAGGAAGGCCACGTAAGAAGAATGAGCACCCAGGAGTCCATGTATGTGCGGGTTGCTGACAGTGGACGAAGAGAAAGAGGTATGCAGATATAAAGCGTGCGTGCAAACACTATTGATAAAAATGTGAATCTTAAAAAAAAATTGTTTGAGAAATCGACCCCACGACCTTCTCAGAGTAAATGCCACTAGGGTCACCAAACCAGTACCATTAGTCACAAAAGTCGGCTTCATCAAAGGACAATCATAAATGTATGCTATATTATTTTATTGTTTTTTTTTATGAATATTTGTATATGAATCATCCGTTTACAGTGAAGAAATAATTTCTGTGATTTATATTAAGGAAAAAATTATAAAACATAGAAGTGCCGTGCGTTCTTAATGTTTAAGAGAGATTTGATTTGGTTGTCGAGACTGAAAGATCGTCGTGGTATAGCGGTATATTGTTTGACTGTAATTGCGATAGTTGTGGATACGATTCTCAATTGGGGGAATGAATAGTTTTCATTTGGTAATAAGGCAAGTTGCGGCGTTGAGTTTGAGATGAGCGGGAATATAAAAATAATTTATTTCGTCGAATCCACAATCATAAACGGCTCTCATAGCAAGACTATTCCACTACGCCACGATGGTGGCTTTACGCTATATTCCTAGTTCAGGCAGGGGTGACTTGGTGTTAAGATACTATGTTCCCCATTTGCGCCGAATTTCCGAAACATTGCGTGTTGAGTGGCGCAACTCAACGCCGCGTTTTAAGCGAGCGCGAGTGGCGATGACATAATATTTACACTTCTCACAGTGTGGGAACTAGATTGTAATCTTTGTTTTAAACATGTAAGTACATATAATGTAATGGCTGTATTCAAGAATGTCAACCAATTTAAATGTTTTCTAGAAAGTAATGAAAACTGGTCTAGATTTTTATGAAATGACAAAATATTATGTTCAGTATTTTTGTATATATTTAAATAGGAGTATATATATTTAGCATACCTACATACTTATACTGTTTTTTTAGCTTCACGCTGTATCCCACACAGCACATACATATATGCACATAGTAGAGTAGGCAAAGGTAACCTGGGAACCTAGTGTTAAGACCCTGCGTTTCCATTAACACATTTCCGTTGCCTAGTTTCTGCCGAATTCGTTAGGCATTGCTTGTTATCAGAGCGAGAAAATTAAAATATTAAATATTACATTTCCTGAAATGGAAATTCAAATTAAGTCTACGAGATGTAGGTACCGTATAACCAACGCCGTTTTTTGTCTTCAATAGCGGGGAAATGAATAATTTAATATATATATACAATATCTTAGACTGGGAATCAAACCTACAACCGTCACGTTTACATCAAGAGGGCGTACCACTGCGCCACGACTGCCTGCACCTTTTCATATGTTGTATAAATCACATTCAAAATATTAATCATATACGAAATATAATTACAGGTGTTAACTTGGATTATTTTAACATCCCCCTAAGCTATAAATATATTGACGTCTCATCCCCGCCTTAGTACAGGTGCATTTTATTTTAGTGTAAAATTTATGATTTTTATTTTGAAATCCTTGCATATGACAGGGTAAGCAATATTATTATTATTTTTAACTTCACGCTGTATCCCGCATACAGCAGGATAGATAGGAATTGTCGTGGCATTGCGTGTTTGGTGGCTATTAGTTGTGGAACAACTAAATATATTATTTAAACTCCGTAAAATAGAATATGCTATATGAGTCTAAACTCGAGTGACTTACGGCGAAACATGCGAAGAGTTTAACAGGTTCTGGCTCCATCATCAGACCAGCTCGATGATACCATATTATTGTCTTGTTACCTTAGCTAGATACAGTTGCCAAACTTAAGTCAAAGTCAGATAAACTAGCCATGTTTTAAACGAGTCAAATTCAGTTTCTTATATGTATTTTATTACATGTCGACTTAACAAACGTTATTTAAAAAATATACCATCAGAATTGAGAACCTACTCCTTTTTAAAGTTAAGACACCTCGCTCTACACATTCTGCCCAAATACAAGACACTTAAGTCGATTGGTGGAACTCAACGCCGCGGATAAATTTTTCAAAACGGGGAAACAAAGACAATTTAAATATATTTATTCCTCCGAGAGGCCGGTCGTGGCGCAGTGGCACGAGGTGTGACTGCAAAACCGACTGGTTGTGGGTTCGATCCCTCGAAGTCGAGGAGATGAAATATTTACTTAAATTTATATTTCCATTTCTTCGCTCTGGTGTCGAGAGGTTCTGCCACTCAACACGCAATGCCTCCAGAATTCGGCAGAAAGTGGGGAACGGAGTGTTTTAACACTAGGTTCCCTCTGCCCACCCTGCTGTGTGCGGGATACAGCGTGAAGCTATTTTTTTTTTTTTAATTTTTTAATTCCCCCGAGTGCATACCGAACTCACAACCATCGTGTTTAAGTCAGACCCCGACTTACTGCGTCACGGTAGACTCATGCTATTAAATATTTTTTTTTTAGCTTCAAGCAGTGTCCCTCACATAGAAGAGTAGACAGAGACAAAGACACTCTGTTTCTCATTAAGACATTTTAGTTTCTCACTTCCCTTGAATTTCTAAGGTGTTGCATGTGGCGTGGCGAAACTCAACGCCACGCTTTACCAGAACGATGAAATGAAAATATCAACTAAACAAAATAGATTGAAATATTTTATAAATATTTCAATTTCCTTTTATGGTTTAGTAATTTAAAAACTTAATAAAAACCTATTATAGCATATCCGTTTCTTTGGAAAGTGTATCGTAAATTAAAGTAGGGTCAAAATTGAGCAAAAAATTATGTTATTCATAAAACAAGCGAATTTATTCCTATATATATTTTTTTTAATGTGAGGCCGTGCCGTGGCGCAGCGGCATGCCGTCTAATTGTACTGTACAACGCGGGTGTGGGTTCGATTCCCTCTCGGAGGAGAGTAATACTTATTATTTCCTCACTCTGGTAAGAAGGCAAACCGCGAAAATGTGCTCGCCTCTCAATATACTATGTCTCGAAAAATTGACAGAAAAATATTTAACGTAGTGCCATAAAACTAGGGTTCCAGGTTCCCTCTGCTTATCTTGGTATATGCTTGGTATATGAACTAAAAAAAAAGCATTCCACATGTCGTAAGTCTAACCATCCATTTCTGAATTGGGAATCGAATCGACAACCATCTAGTTCACAACTCCGTTGTACAATGCCCAATAAATTTCTTTAATTTCAAAGTACATAACTTTAAAGATATTTTTGGAAACTTTTAATCCTAAAGCTTTAAGTTTATAAGTTTAAACATTATTTTCTTAATAAGACTTTGTCATATAACTTTGAAAGTTAATCAGGTGAAATATTTCACGAATTCGTCGCGGCTCAGTGGGTTAGCGTCTAACTGTATACACGACGGTTGTGGGATCGAATTATTTTCATTTATTCGCTCTGGTAACAAGACACACCGCGGCTTTGAATTCAGTTTAACACACAATATCTCGAACATTGGGCGGTGCGTGGGGTACAGACTGTTTTAACAGTAGTTTCCCTTTGTTTACATGCGGGATACTGCGTGAAACAAAAAAAAAGTTGCGGACGACATTCGTCAGTCTATATTTATATGAAAATTCGAAGTCAGTAAACTCATCCGCGCAAGGTAGCTTTTTTGTGATCGTAAAACGCACAATAGAGTTGTATTGTAATGAGATGCGCCTACGCATCTCATGGTTCAGCCGAAGTACCTACTCCACTTTGTATGAAGAAATATTTGTTATTAATATTATAAACATTTTATACTTTAAAGGTCTTGTTAGTCTGTATGTTTATGTATTTACATAATAAAATAATAAGTAATTGGTTATTGAACCCACAACCATCGTGGTTACAGATAGATGCTGTCACTGCGCTGCAACGGCTTATATTATATAATGTAAATTAAAATAAATTTTACAGGATATAAACTTTACAGGATGCTGACGTCATAATAAATATCTGCATGAGAAATCTCAGCTCGGTTCAATAAGCCAGTAATTCACTTTTTCCTTGTATATTTTGCTAAGGAAGATCGGGAATTCGATTATTGTTATACCTATAAAACATGTTGTTTTGTTTATTTACTTTTTTTTAGCCTCATACTTTATTCCTAGCGGCAGACGGTAGTAACCAGAGAGATCAAAGTGGCAAAAGCTACGGAATCTGTATACATTGGCCACCAGACTAGTTGTTAAATAGCAAAAAATTGTTTGTCAATTTGTGGTAGATACTTACTATATTAGCGTATTAATATAAAGCGTACAAAAATTGAAATTACCGGAACTCGAACACGCACCTTGTGTTTACCGTCTAAGCGCTCTAACCAGTAAGCCATACGATCTTATCACGCTACGTCAAAATCTTATATATGTACGCTTGTTACATGTTGTTAAGGTATAGCTAAAACATCAAAAAAACAATCAAAGCCAGTGCATACCACTAGTATATCATAAGCTTCAAAAATTCGGTACAAAAATAAAACAGATGCGATAACGCGAGAAATTTTACATAAAGAAAAAAAAATAATGTCAGTAATCTGTAGGTGGTGTCAGTTGAGGAATTAGCAGCGAAACATTCATAAATACGTTCGCTCAAATAATTAAATGTCAGTCGGATACATCGGTATCACTCAGAATTAAGGCTTAAAATGTATAGGCTGAGAAGTGGTGTGCTGAAATTAAATATATTCCTTTGCAATTTTTTTCCAGGTTCACGCTTTACCACGAATTGTTTTGCGGAGTGTAAATAGTGACAACTTACAATACATACGAGTATAAGGATTTATATGAAAGAAAAAAAGATTGCTAATTTTGCTGCAAATTTATGCAAATCTGTATATTTAATGTTTTTTGTTCTTTGAAAACTTTATAATAAGTATTCATTTATTTTTCGGATTTCAGGAAGTGAAAACATACAATACATTATATGTATAATCCTTTATTTTTTTACAGGATTAATTTATTTAATCTTGTAAAATTTACAATACATATAAAGGATTTATATCTATTGTAGTTTACTTTAAATTTCATAAATGTAAGTCTACGAAAAGTACCGTCTAGGTTTTAATTACGCGACTAATTTCATAAACAAAACAAATAAACCAACAAAGTGATCCTATAAAGGTTCCGTTTTTACCTTTTGAGGTACTAACTCCAAAAAAATATTCACAAAACAGAAATCTGAATGACTTACCATTCTTCCAAGTCTTATATATCCTCATCTCATTTTTTAAACTTAAAACCTATACCTAGTTATTATCAACTGCCTCTCATACTACATTCGTGCCCATCGCTTATATATCAAAGTCCTGGCCCGCCCAAAATTTTGATTGGGTTTTATTTCATATTAAAACTGTATCGACTCTATTTCAAAGGTCTGGAGTTCAAATTTCGTTAGCAAAATCGCTTACTTTTGCAAAATTAAACAAACTAAGATAGGAATTATACGTTTCCCCTTATCGTTACGTCGAAATGAATTAGGCTCCTATATTTCGATATAACCGACTTTCAAAAAGGATTATTTATAGCATTTTTTCTTAAATATGTTTACCTACATTTATGTATATTTATTTGTTTTTATTTTCGACTTCTAATTTTGTAAATATGTAATATCTAGGAAACTAAATTTGACTCACATATAATTGTATCACATTGAAACTTGATAGTTATACGTAGCTCAGATGACAAGAATAATGCAGTATCATCGAGCTGGTCTGATAATGGAGCCAGGATCTGAGTCGTGGAACTTTTCAGCTACTAAACAACGTGAGGTGCTAGAAGCATATCTAATTTATATCTCTCTAAGCACATCTCATCTACATACACTTGGTGGAAAAATACATATTTTGTTTTTTTTTTTACCAAATATTATATTTTATTTTTGCAGTTGTTGTGTTTGACAAATGGTATATATTTGAGAGCTTATTGCTTCAAGTTACATTTTTTTTTTGCTTCACGCTGTAGGTATCTCGCAGATATCAGGACAGGGAAGGCGGAGGAAACCTGGGAACCTAATGTTAGGACATCGTCCTTCTGTTTTCATTAAGGTACTATTTCTCACTTCCCGCCAATTTTTAGCATTGTGCGTTATTTTTTTATAGGTATTCAATAATTTGCTTGAAATTAAAAGTGATTGGTAAAAGTTCAAATTGTCCTGTTGTGCCAAAACAACTTCATAAGTGTCTTTCTACGTTGCGTAAAATGGAGAACGGAGAAATGAAACACTCTACCTACCCGTGTCAATCCATACTATCATAACGCATAAATAGTTACAAAATTCCGATTGAATAAATTAAAAACAATAAAAATGCTAATACATTATTAAAAGGTTATTATCGACGTTGTAAAACACTATGGAACCCATAATATTGCTTTCTCGCTCTTATACCAAATGAAAGAAAGAGACAAATATATAGATAATGCTAATTAACTCTTCATAAATTCTTACGGTGTGAATTCCTTGATATAGAGTATTTTATATGTATATTTCTTATCTTTTATTCGTGTTTTATTGAAATTTTAATTAAAACGTTTAATGTATTAAATAGAAATCGAACCCACTAGCACTGTGACTGATAACAATGTCGATTTCGACATGTTATTTTTGATTAGGCTCAAGAATCTCTCGTATGTAATAGAAACTAATGTTAAGATATTACTTTCTCTAATTTTAAGTTCAAATTAAAAACATTATAATATTAAACATTGTTTTGTAGCAGAGATCCCCGAATAAGAATCGAACACACAACCACTGCTTATACACTTCGATGTCGTCCTAGTGTGATACAATAGTTTCCATGAGTTAGGGCCTAACTAATGTCCAAAGGTCTGGCCAGCTTTAGGCGCGGGAGCACAAGTGTGTGACTGTAAACGCGACTGGTTGTGGGTTTGAGTCCCACTCGAGGAAATAAGATATTTATTTAAAAAATTTTTTTTCGTTGAGTTCCGACAATGAACACGCAATGATTCCAGAATTCGGCGATAATGGGGGATGTGTCTTTTAACATTAACCCTCTGCCTACCCTGCTGTGTGCGGGATAGAGCCTGAAGCTGATAATTTCCTGCTGCTGAACAAACTTCACATATATTATTACAACAACCCAATAATTCCTTCAAGTAGAAATCGAACCCACAACTATCGCGTTTGTAGTAAAATGCCTCGGAATGCAAGATTAAAGTTCACTTGCATTACTATGATATAGGCGTAACAACTTTTATGTCTTTTCCGTCCGCTTTAAGAATTAGATAAGAATCTCTCTCTATAGATATGAATATAAGTTGTAAATTATTTTTTAAAGCTAACTTTGCTGTATCAAGACCACACACAAATAGCTTCCTGTAATTTTCTTTCATTTGTTTTTGCGGCGTTGAGTTCCGCCACTCATCACGCAATATTTTAAAAATTCGGCGGAAAATGGGCAATGGTAGTGTTAATGGAGAATGGAGTGTGTTACCATGGCTTGCTCAGGTTACCTCTGCCTATCTTGCTAAAAATAGTTTTTTTTAGCTTCATCCTGTTAGTAGGCCAGAGGTATCCTGTAGGCTACAAGAGCCCAATTCTTAGGAAATCTTTTCCCTTTTTCCGCTCTACTTTCAAAACGTTGCGTATTTAATAGCGGAACTCAACGCCACTATTTGTCTTCTTACCAAAGCATGGAAAAATGAAATTTTTAAATCCCTCGATTACAAATCGAACCTAGAACCGTCGTCACATTTACAATCAGACGCTGTTCTACTACGCTATCACTGCTTATCGAACCCACAACCATAATGTGCAGATATATATCCCCACTACGCCACCACGGTATCTAATAATAACATAATGTTACATCCCTAGTAGCTTGAGAACGGTTTTAAGTCAACAGTCGAAGGTCATCCTTTTAGAAAAAAAGGATCCTTAAAATTCACACTTCGGCAGTTAAAATCAACATACAATTATAAACTAGAATTTTATACAAAAATAATTGGGTTCCCTTAGAAATATTGAACTAATAAAATAAATAATAAAAAAATAAATCAGTTTCACGCTATATCCCGCACAAAGCAGTAGGCAGAGGGAACCTAGAGTTGAGTGTTAATACCGCTCCCCATTTTCCACTGAATTTTTCGAGGCATTGCGTATTTTGAGGCGGAACTCAACGCTGGGCTTGATGATTGCCGGGCGGATTAAAATTTCCAGCACAGCAAGACTTCTGTGGCTTTAATTCCTACTTGGAGAAAGAATTATTTTGATATCTTCGCTCTGATAATAAAACAAAATATATTGTTAAAATCCATCACTCAACATGCAATGTCACGAAAATTGGAAGGCGCGGGGGATGCAATGTTTGTATATTAGGTTCCCTCTGCCTATCCTGCTGTATGCGTAATACAGCAGTAAGCAAAAACATAAAACGCCTTTATATTCTTACCATTGACATAGTGGTGAACTAAGAAAGATAAGATTAATCATTATTACTACTAAGAAAAAGCCTGGCGTTTAGTTACACCACTTACACACAATATCTGGAATTTTAGTTACAAAAAATAATATTAGATAAGGGGCCGTTCAAGTATTACGTAAGCACTGTAGGGGGCGGGGGGGTCTTGGGTTTGCTTATTTTTGACGTTTTCTATGAAATATTTTTAAGAGGATTGCTTATTTTTGATGACATAGGGGAGGGGGAGGGGGGTCAATAATTGCAAAAAAACTGCTTACGTAATACTTGAATGGCCCCTAATTAATGACGTAACAACTATAAAAAAAAACTACAACAGAATTATATAAATTTAAAAATATATATACGGAACCTTTTGGTCTAAAATAATATTCTTAGTAATAAAAACAATATTCTCCGGCGCCTAACATGTGTCGCGACGTGAAAAAAAACCTATTTGCATGTGTTGATATTAAAAAGTAGTATTTAGCATCTCTACAACATTCTTCAACTTTGTAAATGGCTACCGATGAATATTGTTTAAAATTTGTTTTTTTTACATATAACATCATTGTTGCGCTGTGGAATTGTCTTTGAATGTATAATATGCATGCAGAGGTCGAAGGTTCGACTTCGCTAGCGGGACTTTTAATTAAAATATATTCGGTTTTTACTATCACTCAACACGTAAATTTTTTGGCTTCACTCTTTATCTTTGGTGAGGTAGCCCGAGAGAACGGCGGCACACCTCTTTCGCCTCGGCCACTGTCACCAATCTTTCCATAGATGCTCTCAGAGGGGTTTACATCCTTTATTTTATTTATTTAATTAAATTTAGAACAACAGAGTAGCTTAATCCTTTTCTTACCTTATTATATTATGAGACAACATGTATCACATCAATCAAGAAAGATTCGATTCCTACTTGTGGGAATTAATTATTTTCGTTTTCTCAATATGGTAATAAGATCAAACATAAAGTTTAGTTCCATCACTAACTAACTAAACACACAATGACCTAAAAATTTAGAGGTACGTAGGGAAAGGAGTGTCCTAATATAAGGTTCTCTCTGCCTACTCTGTTACATGCGGAACACAGCGTGAAGCTAAAAAAATAAACACATAACAGTCGCCTCTTACACTACAAATTAAGAAAGAAAACAACAAAACTCAAAAATATTACAACCATCTCTTATACCATATTTTATGTACTTTAAGAGATATTTCATGTAAAACATATTAACACTGCCTTCGTCCGTGCATTGTGTTTTAAATCATCAACAGATTTATGAAAGGTATCGTTATCTTATTGTGTGTGATGTTTAATTGTTATTAACGAGGTATAATTGACGATGGGGGAGGTCTTAGGTTCAATTTTATCGACAATTTTTAATAAAAGTATATGACAATATGATTGATAATGGTAAGTATTGGAATAATGTTAGTACTCTAAACCTGTTTTTCTCTTAGCTTGTTTATTTACCTCTCATAGTAGGGAGGCAGAGAGATCTAGTGTTATGACACTCTGTTTGTTACCCACGCACCGCATTATTTCCGCGGCGTTGCGGGTTGAGAAGTGACATGTTGATTTTGTCTTTATCAGTTTTCAGAAGAATCAGAGTAAGGAAGTGAAAATAATTCATTCCTATGTATAGGAATCGAACCTACACTCATCGCGTTTACAGTCGTACGCTTCGCCGCTGCACTACAGCCGGCTTATCAGAGCAATTATACACGTGATAATTATAAATAAATTTCACCAATCAAATTTAGTATGTATAAAATATTATCAAAATCGGATCACCAGTTCATAAGTTACACACTAGAGAGCTACTGAGTTAACATTTATATAATAGAATGAGCGTGCGACTTTTATACGACAGGTTGTGGTTCGATTCCTAATCGAGGAAATGAAGTATTTAATAGTGGTGTCGAGGCACAGCGTGGCGATGAGTTCTGTCACTCAACACGCAATGTCTCTAAACTTCGGCGATAAGTGGAAAACAGGAGTGTTTTAATAGTAATGGAGTGCTTTAACACTAGGTCCTCCGTTTCCTTCTGCCTACTCTGCTATGTGCGGGATACATAAAAGTTAAAAAATATATAATTACAAGTTAGTTATATCTACTTAACACAGTTAAATATGGTTATTTTAACTAAAAGGTTTAAACGGATGTTAGCAATCCTGTGACAGGTTCTACAAAGTGAAGTAAGTACAAATAGATTGTTTTATGGAAGGTTCTACAGAATTGATGAAAATGATTTTAACATCAATAATATGATTTCACTTTAAATGAGGTAATTCTATAATTTAGAAGAAGAAGAATAGTAATAATCGGCGGAAAGTGGGGAATGGAGTGTCTTAACACTAGGTTCCCTCCGCCTACCCTGCTGTGTACGGGATACAGCGTGAAGCTGATTTATTTATTTATTTTTATTTTAAGAATAGAAGAATATTTGCATTTTTTTTATTTCTTTAATTACACATTAATCAATTGAATAGCACATCTAAATTATAAGCAAAAATTTTTAAATGTTAAATAAACTAAGAGGCAATAGGATCGACTAGACTAAAATAAAAGTCCTCAAAGTGGAAAATGAGTCTGTATAAAGAAAAAAATATATAAAACATATAAGGAACCCCAAAAAACATACTTACTTTTAACATACTTTTTACATGCCAATACATTATAATTAAATTTTAAAACATGATTTACGCGTTAAACTAGAATTCTCGTTCCGTACCTAATAGGCGTATAATCTGTTATATGTTTAAAAATAGACTTGTTTATCATCTTATTGTATACTAGTTCTATCCTGTGACTTAATTTGCATGGGTTTTAATACGTAAAATGGAAAATTCCGTTTTATTCCGTTAATAAATAATCCTTATAATAATAATCCCGCGAAATCTTCTCTTAGTACTCTTATAACAAACCATACGAAATTTCTATTTTCAAAGTTCAGTTCTTTTGCCCAATAACTGTGGGATACCTGTCAGTCCGTTACTTATAGATGTTCCTATATATGTTCTTAGTCCCATCTTTAAACCTACATATCAGAGTATCCAGAGGAAGCTTAGTATCAAGAAACTCTGTTTTAAATCTTCGAGCCACCTTTGGTGGTGGACTGTGGACGCCAATATCTTTTTTTTCTAGCGTCACGCTGTATCCAGCACACAGCTGAGTAGGTATAGGAACCTAGAGTGTTAAGATACTCCGTTCCCCATTTTCCACCTACTTCTGGTGAAATTGCGAGTTGATTGGCGGTACTGAGCGCCGCACTTTGTCTCGACACCAGAGCGAATTAAAATAATAAATATTTTATTTTCTCAAGTGGAAATCGAACCCACAACCAGTCGCGCTTACAGTCACCATCAATATAATTTCTACATTAAAATACCTTCATAATAACTCGCCATTCTCAATACCATGCTAAGAGTGCATAAACTACACAAGTAATGTATTTTACGCGCTCGATATCGTGTGGCTATCGACTATCGTTGATTTTAAATTATTGTATGGGCCAATTTAAATTTTCACACTGTCACAATCCAGATAAAGGCACTGGCTGTCAGGAGATTAGATCTCAATCATTTTGGATGAAAGATCTTCGAAACTGTCATGACGCATGATTTGTGTTTCGTATGTATCGGTGGAAAGATGTAGGTATATGTAAAAGCCTTTATAGCGCAGTGGTACAGTGTGTGACTGGAAATGTAAAGGTTGTGGGTTCGATTGCCACTTGGTGGGATAATTGATTTTCATATTTTCGATCTGGTGCGTTTAAGTAACCAACACGCAATGTCTTGAAGATCGGGCGGTGCGTGACGAACGGACTATCTTAACACTGGGTGTGTCTTATTTGCTGTATGCGGGATACAACGTGAAACTAAAAAAAGGTAAAAAAAAAATTAACGAAAACACATACAGGCCACACACAAAACAAAATCGAAATCAAAATAAAGAACTCAATTATAAAAGTAATATGCATTGACAGGTTTAAACCTTTTTGAATATGAAAAGATCATTTTAAAATCATCGTAACATTGTGCATTGCATCTGCCTGTACATTCGACCGTAGTGGATTCGATTCCTTCTAAAGAGACTTATAGCTTAGCTAAGATAAAACCCAGTGCTTAGTTCCGCTACGCAACACGTTACGCTTCTAAAATAGTCAGAAAGTGGAGAACGTAGAGTCTCAACACTATTTTCTCTATCTACTGACATGTAAATGACTAAAACGCGTGGCTTAAAGCATAATGTCAAAAATTTGTATAGAGATATTAAGATGTGGTGTGTAGTTGAGAAACTGGATAAGTGAGACGGCTATATCGAGTAAAGGTGTAAAAGATGAACACGAAAGTGACGTGTTTTAGTGATGGGACAGTGTAACAATATCGGTAACGATTTATATATTTATTTATTTTTAATATTAACCTTAATTTACTATTTAATAAATCTTTAATATGCTAATGTATTAGTGCCTGTGAAATCTTTTTTTCCGATATTCTTCGTTTTATATTTTTTCCTTTCCTCTTTTTAACCTACCAGCTAAATTTTATTATTCTACGGTCACTTTAGTAGCGGAACAGCGTCGGCTCAGAGTAGTAACCTACTAACTCCGTTTTTTTATAAGTGTTTTTTTTTTATTTTTCGTTATGTACATTTTTATACTATTCCAAAGTGTAAAGAAAAACAAAATTAACCATTATCCTGTTTCATATCATAGATAATACTAATGAATTTTTGAAATTTTAAAAACTGATTTTACATACATAGTTTTGCTCATAGTATTTAAAAAAAATATTTTGTCCCTGCTAATAATAATTTGCTTAATATGAACAATTAGCAAGCAGATTTATACTCTAAGCTCTAGATATATATGTAGAACTACATATATTGCATATTAAAAGGAGGAGGAGATGATATATTTACTTAAATTTATATTTCCATTTCTTCGCTCTGGTGTCGAGGTTAAGCGCGGCGTTGAGTTCTGCCACTCAACACGCAATGCCTCCAGAATTCGGCAGAAAGTGGGGAACGGAGTATCTTACCTCTAGGTTCCCTCTGCCTACCCTGCAGTGAATATTGTATATAGCTCTGTACTTCTATATCGCTATTTCAGCTTATTGAAACATCGCTTTAGCAACTAAAAGTTAGTTAGCTTGTTATTATTGCGTCTATACGCAAGTAGCGATATCGAACTTACAACAAACAAACGCTAGCGAACAAAACAAAAACTTTTGTATCCCATTGAGGAAACTTGTTCAAATATCTGTTTATGGAGGAGGTGTAGAAATTTCTAGTGCTTTAGATGAAGGCGAAAGGTTTCGTATTATTTTTATATTTCAATCATGTGGGTTAGGCTGGGAGAATCTAAGAATTTTTTAACCTGTATTTTGTAAAAAAAGTAAGATAGGTATTTTTTATTTAATGTTCTTGCTTAAATATATTTAAAATGTTATCCTCTTCTGTATTGGGTTAAGTGCGAATCGTGAGTGGGAAAAAAAATTAAATAAATAAAATAATAAAAAAATCGCTTATAAAAGACAAAAAAAAATACTTTTAATTTTTTTAAAGTTTATTTATTTTTAATTTAAATTGTACACCATACAAAAAAACATCGATAACACAGCCCAACCCTAAAGGTCACGGCCCAAACGCCTCAAACGAGTTTGCGATACTCAAGTTAAATGCATGAGAAAAATAAAACGTTTGGACAATACGTTATAATATAATACATAACACACTCACAATATAATGGCAATTGAATGGTTAAATAATAGGGTAGTAATTTGATTTTGATATCGGTATCATTTTTTCATATGTATGTAGTTACTAGTGGGTTCCCGTGAGTTTGTCTGCGTACATAAAAATTGTTGCTTTTAGTATTTTATACCATTTTAAATAATACAGTAAATTGGAAAAAAAATAATCAAATCAGCTTCACGCATACTGCAGGGTAGGTAGAAGGAACCTAGTATTAAGACACTCCGTTCCCCACTTTTTGCCGAATTCCGGAGGCATTGCGTGTTGAGTGGCAGAACTTAACGCCGCGCTTGACCTCGACACCAGAGCGAAGAAATGGAAAAATAAAAATAAATTTAAGTAAATATTTCATCTCCTCGAGTGGGGATCGAACCCACAACCAGTCAGTTTTACAGTCACATTTTGTGCCTCTGCGCCACGACTGGCCTCTACAGTAAATTTAGCTTAAATTATAACATGTTTTACTACTTGGAGGCTCTGTCAGTTATCTATAACCTCTATTGTAGCTAGAGCTAGAAGAAGCTAAAGGATTTGTTTGATTGAACGCACTAGTCTCGGGAACTATTGTTTTAAATGGATTTTCACTGAACTAAGCCTAAACGTTTCAATGGGTGGATTGATAAACCCTATCTTTCTTATTCTAACTTAACTAACTTCTTAAATTTTTTCTTCTTTATTACTCCAGCAAATCAATTTGAAACTTACATCTGAGTGGTTATTAGAATAATTTATGAAATGAACTATGTATGAAATCAGTATGTTTGGATATCACACTAGCTAACAATAACATAAACTAAGCAGAATACTGAACGCGAGTCCTCAGGCCCCACTAAAGAAGTGGTAATTCTGGAGACTTTACTACACCGAAAACACTATAAAGACCCCTAAACCGCTTGACCACTTCATCTCACCCTTAAAAACAAAAATACTAGATCATAAAAGATGATTTCAGAATTGTTTAAGCAAAAGCTTATCTGACCAAAGCCAAAATACTTCTAGGCTAGTAAACGGAAAGACTAGCTTCTAAAGATTAACTTAACCTAAAGATAAACAAAAAGACCAAAGTCACAAACCGCTTTGACAGGTTATACCACCTTGTCATAGAGTCGAAAACTAAGAACAACAGTAAACACACGCATTAGAGTGAAGAAGGGAGAGAGAATAGAGAGTTGAAACGTACAAAAGTAGATGAGTTAATAAAAAAAACTGGAAGAACATATATGCAACATGATAAACAAGAATGAGGAAAAATAGAAAACACTAGAAGATCTAGCAAGGTTGACAAAAAAGAATAAGGAAAGAATTCAGAATTTAAAGCAGGCAATAGAGGGACAGAAACAACGCTCGAGCCGACCACATACGCGAGTATAGTGGCTAGGGAAATGAAGAGGCTTAGTCCTCAGCAAGCCCACTGTACTCTATGGAACTCGGTTACTGGGTGGTCAGTGGCTTCTTTGGGAAATAATCAACACACAAGAGAAGAAGTGCTCGCCTAGATAATAAAAGTAATTGATAAAAAAGAAGAATGGATTAGAGTGGAAAAGGTGAGGAACTAAAGGATCTAAGTTTCAGAAAGTAATATTGGGTTGCAGCTTGGAAGTGGAACGGGATTAGGTTAAGGAGATTCAAGATGGCAACCAGTTAACCGTTGAGACAAAGAATAAGAGGTTTCGTTTATGAGATGTCCTAATGATAACCTATGACCTCATATTTGAGATTTAAAAAAATATATATATAATATGTAAATCTAGAGAGTAAGTCACTTATAAGATTAAGCCGTTTTTATAATATATGATTTGTAACCATTATTAGATAATAGATATCCTATGTAATGTAGCACTATTTTTCTTTTTATAGGTAAATGCCAGTTCGGAAACATATAAGAATTTTTATACTAAAATATAATATAAAGGTTATCAACAAAAGATTATTCGCCATTTTCGTTTCTTTATTACCCTCATCTATCATATTGAGAGGCCATTGTGGCACAGTGGCGTTAACAATTAACACTCGGGAGGATGAAGAATATTTTTAATATTTTCTTAATATAGTATCAAAACGAAGCGCGACGTTGAATACCACTTAACATCTCGAAAAAATCTACTATATGTTAGTATGTAACCAGATTTAAATCTAATATGATAATCTTCGACTCATTCCTACATGCATTACTTACATTCTGTAGAGTAAATAAAGAAAACCTACTATGAAGTTCCGGCTTTGCTCTCCGATTTCTGTGTATTTTGGGTTTCCCTAAAATACACAGAAATCTAATTTGACCCCCTGCGACTGACGTGGCTTTATTTTATAATTAGACTAACGTGGTAGTCCACTTGATAACTTTTTTTACAGCAAATATTTTTATAGAATTAACTTATACAGCTATTTTATTCATACTTATTAGATCACTAGTATATTAGTTGAGTAAAATTTATTTTTAATAAAGAAAACAATGTGTATTTTTAAAATTAAACAGTGTTTATTGACTTAACATGAATTACTCTAAATCTCTTCTTTAACATGAATGGCACAGAAAAAAAAATTATAGCAATTTTATTTATATTTAACATTAACAATTTTACTTATATTTATATTAAATATTTTAATATGTTATCATATTATTGAAAAAAAAATACTATTATTTTAATCGGTCTAGGGAATATGAAATAAAAGTAATGATTGAATACAAGATTAGACAGTCTCAAAATGACAGTTATTAAAGGAAAATTGCCTTCGAACAATTACAAAAACAATATTTAGTCTCCTTTTTATTTAATTTATTTAAAAAATAGGACATATTTCATTGTCATTTGTTTAAATATATTGTGTGTACTGGTAGTGGAGGGGGGATGCTATCTCCCTTATGATAGCTATAAGCCTCCTTTGACCATCTTCCACTGTATATTCTATTTTTTCAGGTTTTCATATAGTTTACAACAAAATCACTTGTTTTACGGCTGCAACAACAAATAAAGCATTTCTTGTCCACCTTGTTCACTCTACGTAAGTTGTAATAAACTGAATTTTATATTTCGCGGTGTCTATGGGACGACGACGTCAGCCGCAGAGGGTTAAAAGAATATAACTTTAACCGGGTGGAAAAATGAAAAAGATAATAAATAAGCTCCTACTTGAATTAAATATGGTAAATATAATTAACGTATTAAATGTATTACTATCGCTTAAAGTTGAGTTGAGAATCAAAGCAATAAAAATGTAAGAAACTTTTTCTTCACGTTTAACTTACCTCTAGCGGTCATGCCTCTTTCACCTCTTCCACTGCGATCAACCTCTTACATGACGTTCTGCTTTTTATATAACTTCGTTCTTGTATCCTTGATACTGTGTTCTTGAATGTCAACCGAAGAGTCCACCTGCCTCTTTTACCATACACTCTTTTACCATACTCACTCTTGAGAAATTGAGAAGGTTATTTTTAGTATAGTATAATCAAATCATATTTTACTCTGAATAGAAATATTAATAGAAACAAAAGAAAAAAATACATTTACAGGTATAAATCTTGTTTTATTTTATATTATAGGAACAAATAATAAAAAAAACAATACAAAACAGATAAGAATGTGAGGACTAAAAATATAATATTCGTGAAAATAAAAGGAGCTTCCACTTATAAGACTATAGGGCTGTCATTTGCAATGTTAGTTTATTTTATTTTTTACAGCTTCACGGTTTTGCTCACTTTTGCTCACTTCTTCGCTCTGGTGTCGAGGACAAGCGCGGCGTTGAGTTCTGCCACTCAACACGCTGGATGCATTCACTAGAATTCGGTTCACTAGGTTCCCTCTGCCTACCCTGCAGTATGTGGGATACAGCGTGAAGCTGATTTATTTTTATTTATTTTAGTAAAAACAAAATATATTTCAAATATAACAATTCCCACATGATCGAACCAACAACCACCGCGCTAATCACGCATTTCTTTTTTTTTTTGAGAAAAAGGGGCCCAATGATAAGTGACTCTAAATAAAATATAATGCTGAACTTTTATACACTCGCGTGCAATAGAAGGTTAAGAACATTGCACCCTATTCAGACTTATTTATTTTTAAATTATATTACAAATCTTTATTTATTTTTAAGGCCAATGTATTGTGCATCTCTAATACATATAAATCTTTGTCTTGAATTAATCTTTCTCTTAATGGAAACTTCATTAAAATTCGTTGCGTAATTTGAAAAATGTACATATGTAAGTAGAAGATGACTTTGTTTACACTACGAAATGATAAAGTTATATCGCAAATAGGGCCTTGAGATTGAACCAAAACATCTTTAAATCCAATCCCTCCGAATTCCTTGCAAAATGCGGGATATAGCGTGAAGCGTTTTTGAATATATAATTCAGCTTCACGCTGTATCCCGCACACTGCAGCGTAGACAGAGGGAACGTAGTGCTAAATACCTTATTCCTCACTTTCCGCCGAATACATCGGGTGCATTCCTTGTTGAGTGGCGAAACTCAACGCCGCGCTTTATTTCGACACCAAAACAAACAAAGGAAAATATACATTTTTAATAAATATTTTATTTCCTCGAATGGGGATCGAACCTACACTACTAAACACGACTGACCTATTTTTCAATATATTAGCATATTTTTTTATAATTTTGAGGTAAGCGAACACAAAGCCTAATAAGACGATTAATAGTTTCTTAGTAATGATAATATTATGATAATAAAAAAAAGAAAAAAAAATGTATGTTCATAAATAATATGATTATTTCCATATATCTGCAATTTAATTTGTTATAACATGTATTAAACACATTTTCAAATTCCATTCAAAACATAATTTACCGGTATAAAATAAATAATTTAGTAAGACACAGCCCTATACGGTATAGCACGTTGACTCATATAACCAAGAACGAGTAAACCTATTGTTTCATACAAAATATTTACAGACTAGCCCTTGGGATTGTCTTTGTTTGTCTTTTTTGTAATATTTATAAGGATATATATTGAGGCCGCCGTGGTGAAGGAGCACAAGCGTGAGTCTATAAGCCCGTCGGTTGTAGGTTCGATTCCTGTTTGCGGGGAACGAAATATTTAATATTTAGTGAACTCCGCCACTAGTATGGGGGATAGAAGGGTCTCAACACTGGGTCACCCTCTGCCTACCCTGCCGTAAGCAACATATAGCGTAAAGCTAAAATAAAAAAAAACAAAAAAAAATGATTGGAGTGGTCACTCTAATAGTTTAACATCTAATGTGATGATTGTGGATTCGATCTTAACCAGGGAATTGATTTAGTTTCATTTTGAATGGCGGAACAGAGCGCGACGTTGAGTACCGCCGTTAGCAAGCACTATCGGTGAAAGCGATGGACGGTGTGTCTAAACAACAGATTTTCTTAGTCCAGAACCGCTTGCCCGCAGGTTAAAGCTAAAAAAATAGAATTATTTTTATTATTTTTAAATCGTTGTTCTACACTTATATATTTAAGATTTGAACCGGTACCTCATTCTAACAGTTTTTTACAACTACTATACGCTTACCAAAAATATATATTATATTCTGAAATCCTCTTATTAATTTCTAGAAAAAACATGATAAATTATTTAAATTACAAAAAACTATGAAAATTATATTAAAATTACGAACGTGTCACGATAGCGTCAAGACTAACGGCCGTATTACAGTGACTCGTCCAAAAACTGGAATAATTAAATATTTTCAAAAGCAACACCGCTCCGCTCATAAATCAAAGATAAACAATGGTTCCATTGCACCTAGCTTAACTAGTGAAAATTGCTAGAGTTATTAGCGCTTATCGAAGTGTCGTGAGTTCGATGCTATATAAAAAATAAAAAATAAAACAGCTTCACGCTGTATCCCGCACACAGCAGGGTAGGCAGAGGGAACCTAGTGTTAACACTCCTGTTCCCCACTGTTCGATGCTATATGCAGAACAAAATCTTGAGGGAAGACTTCTATTAAACTTTGAGATCACAGAATTGATAATACTCGAGGATGGAGGATGGAGGATGGAGGAGGATAAGCAGCAAGAATGTATGAAGAGGTGGATGACGGTTGACGAGACTCAAGAGGTATGGAGACTGTAGCATTTGGCGCTCCGTTCTGTCTGACCACTCCGTCAGTGATAAAATGTACAAAAAGGAAAATCTGTATATATTATAAACCTATTTTATTAAATAACTAAAAGTTGTTCCATTACTAAACTTAAAAATTTTAAATTTAGCATGTAAGTAGGTTAGGGAGTGTAGGGGAGTAATAAGACTTTTCTGGAATTTTCTATGAAGACGGGAAGAAAACATTTACGTTTTTACGCTTTATAATCCTGATTTTTTAAATATCAGCCATTTAAAACTTATTTTATACAAAAGCAAATTTAATACAATTTGATAACAAAACATTAAGCCCTGTCGTTTATTGTGATAAAAAGTATCAAATCGGTAATCCAATCGATCAATCAACTAAATTATAATTTGTATGCTAAACTTGTATGAACAAATCTGTTGAGCTGTTTCTGCATGATTGAGTTACAAGCAATATAAACGTCAATATTTTTGCTGACTTCATAAAAAGGAGGTTATCAGTTTGACATGTATGTGTATGTTGAGGCCAGTCGTGGTCCAGGAGCACAAAGTGTAACTGTAAAAACGACTGGTTCTGGGTTCGATCCCCACTCGAAGAGATGAAATATTTACTTAAATTGATATTTTCATTTCTTTGCTCTGATATCGAGGCAAAGCGCGGCGTTGAGTTCTGCCACTCAACATACAATGCCTCCAGAATACGGCAAAAAGCGGGGAATGGAGTGTTTTAACACTAGGCTCCCTCTGCCTACCCTGCTGTGTGTGGGATACAGCTGGTTTATTTATTTATTTATATATGTATTACATTGTAATATTGTTGATATTTGTGCATGATGATATAAGTGCGTGTCAATTTTAATAAGTGTATGTAGTTTGTAGTTTTATCTACAGATATCTCAGAAATTAAAAGACATATCGATATTATCATGTTTCATTCAAATCAATTATGATACAGTTTAGTCTTAATTTTATCGAAATCGGTTCAGTACTTTTTGAGAATATCTTTTCACTTTTGTAACCAAGAGAAGACCAGACCAGACCAAGGAAAGCAAAAAATATTCTAATAATAATTATACATCAGGTAATAAAGTGAAGTCGCGAGCACAGTATCAAAGATACAGAAAGATAGCTATAGAAAAAGCATGTGGACTCTCTAGAGGGTATGCCCAAAGAGGTTGAAGGCAGTGGTTGAAGGCTCTGGCTATCCTTAGGTATAAAATGTTAAACTATAAAAAATACATTTAGACAACAAATTTGTATCAGTGTTTGGAATGATCAGATCAAATTTTGCCATGGTTAGCCTGAACATAAAACAATTACTATGTTTACATTATAACACAATGATGTTTTATGCAGTCGTGATTTTTGTCTTTCTCATTCTCGTATTAAAATATTCTATAGTCCAACTTGAGTCCTTATTCGTGAAATTGTGTATTTTTTATGAAAATGATAAGGCAAACATTTGATGGTAAGGAACCACCGCCGCTCATGGCCCCGTGTAACACCAGAGAAGCCACAGATGCGTTGCTTGCTCTTAAGGTGGACATTGTTGCGCTTTTTGAAGGAACCCATGTCGTATCGACCTGGAAAGAGTGCTACAGGTACCATTCCACAGAAAGTGATGCGTGGAATGCAGTTCCTACTGTATAGTAGTGGAGTGCCACTTTATCAGTTTGACTTTGTAACGTACTGTGTGGTTAGAAAAATCAGAAGCAGGTAACAGATTAAACAATTCCCCAGAATACTCCCCACGAAAATGAAGTAGAGAACGCACAGCGAGGAGATGTGTGTATTGGGTGGTGTAACTCAACGACGGACTTTGTCTTATTAGAACGGAAAAATAATTCAATCATTTGATTGAACCCACAACCTATTATCATATTGACAATCAGTCCAGGAGTTGGAGACTATCAGGTTAAGAAGAAGAAAATTTGTATTTAGATTGGTATTAGAACCCGTTGCAACGTCAAATATATTCCGTTGCAATGGAAACGCACACTTTCTATAAGGGTTGAATATTATAATATAATATAAAACCGAGGTTATATTATGCTAAACAATAGCTTATTCAAGCTCAGTTATTTGCGAATATTTGCTTCATAATTCTTGGATATTAATACGCTAGTAAACGGTCTGGTCTGGTGTTGAGCTTAATGGGTGGTTTTTGGACGTAATGTAAATTAATTGGAGATTCTGGATGCAATTCTCGGTTAAAGAAACGTTGAGCAGCGTTGAGTTCCGCAACTCCTGTCTGTTAAATAAAATCGGGCTAAACAAGGAAAATGGAGTGATTTGGCACTAGAATATTTCTTTCTGATATATGGGAGAAACAAAGTGAAGCTAAAAATATATAATCATTTGTAGATTTGTTTGTCATTGGGTCACCCATGAGTGATCACTTGTACTGTATTAAATTTGGTATTGGCAAAGACCCTAGCTAGAAAAAGACAAAGTCTCTTTTTTGACCTTTTTCTGTTTTTAAACGACTTTAAAAAGGAGTTATCAATTGGACTCTTTGTTTTTTCTTACAGTCTCTATGATTATTCTATGAAGAAAATTAAATCTGATAATTAAACCTAATTAACAACGATCCTTCCTCGCTAGTTTTTTTTTCTTTGTTAAAAAAAAATATAAAGATTATAGAGGCCAGTCGTGGCGCAGGGGCACAAAGTGTGACTGTAAAACCTACTGGCTGTGAGTTCGATCCCCACTCGAGGAGATTAAAAATTTACTTAAAATTTATACTTCCATTTCTTCGCTCTGGTGTCGAGGCAAAGCGCGGCGTTGAGTTCTCCCACTCAACACGCAATGCCTCCAGAATTCGGCAGGAAGTGGGGAACGGAGCGGTTTAACATTAGGTTCCCTCTACCTACCCTGCTGTGTGCGGGATACAGCGTGAAGCTGATTTATATATGTTTTAAATAATTTGTCATTTAAAAACAAACCATACGAAATTAAAAAGAAGTCAATTCAATTTAGATACAGAATACAGTAGCCGTTATTTAAATTTAAATATATGCAATTCATAATTGTTTTTCGTTTGTGCGTCAAATCGACTGCGATCTGACCGCCAATGGGTAATTAAGTGGAATCATTTTGTTTAAAAGCTATAGAGTCGGTGATGGATTTTTTTTTCGAATTTTATCGAAGGAAAATTTATTTTGAGTACTTCCGTTGCGTGTTGCTTAGTATTAGTTATTTCCGGTAACAGCTAATCATAAATATATCGCTAAGTTATTTTTGTTAGCACCCATAATTATATTAAATAAAATAAAATAAGCTTCACGCTGTATCCCGCACACAGCAGGGTAGGCAGAGGGAACCTAATGTTAAGACACTTTGTTCTCCATATTGCGATAGAATTATAGAGACATATGCGTATTGAGTAGCGGAACTCAAAGCCGGAAATGACCAAAAATTAAATGTCTGTATCCTGCATGCAGCAGGGCATTTAGGCGGAATTAAGCTAACGAAAAAGAAAACCCTCCGTCCGTCTTTCTTTTTTGTTAAAACATGTTTTTATAGTCAGACGCTGTTCCCGTAATGACTGTGCGGAAAATGGAGAAAAGAATACCTTAACACTAGGTTCCCAGGTTCCCTCTGTCTACCCTGCTATGCCTCGCATAGGTACAGTGTGAAGCTTAAAAAAAAGAAATAAAAACAATACAACCGCGTCTCCATACATTTTTATTTATACAAAATTATTTATATAGATATTAATTGAACTATCAAACCGCCGTCTGTTTACTTTGTTGGGTCAACTGCAAAAACTTGTTTGAATTTCATTTTGTATGTAAAATTTAAACAATTTTATTATAATCGTGTAAAATGATACCTCTAAGTTCAGTTTATTATTAATAAAATTGGTTATTAAAATGTTGTTTTACAGTTATTCAGCTCTAATGAGGTAGTGGTGGTGCTTTGGGTCCCGATGCAGCGTTGAGTTTCGCAACTTAATAGGCAATGTCTCGAAAATTGAGCAGTTAGTGGGAAACGAAATGTCTTAGCACTTTTGTTAATGAGGACGGGGTGTTTTAACACTAGGTCCCCAAATATCTCTCTGCCTACACTGCTTTATGCATAATACAGCGTTAAGCTATGGCTGGTATGCAGACAGAATAAAACTAGGAGCGTTTATTTATAACTGTCAAATTAAAAATCTCACATTCACTAATATTTTTATTTTTTTTCTTTTTATTTTCTTATATTATGTTTAAGTAAAAAAACCTCTTTGTACCTCTGAAACGCGTGATTATTGAGCATAATAACATGACCTAATTATACATAGTTTGGGAACACGCGATTCAATTTTCATATTTTTTTTTATAAATTGAAAAAAATAAATTTAACTATTGCTATTTTATTATGTTTTAGATTTTGATATGGGTTTTCTTTTAGATTTACACAGTAGGATACAGCGTGAAGCTGATTTAATTTTTTTTACGCTGTTACTCCCACATAGCAGGGAACCTGGGAAGCTAGATATATCTATCTAGCTTCCCAGGCTCCGTTCCCATTGATAAAGATTAAGAGAGAACTAACTGACTGATAGACCAGGGTTGAATCCAATCCATCTCAATACAATTGTATCATTCTCAACTACTCTATAAAATAGTTAAAAATAGCTTCATGCAGTAGTCCTCATGTAGAAGGGTAAACAGAGGGAACCTTGTGTAAAAATCTCCGGTCCCCATGTTCCGAACAAATATTTGAGCCATTGCGTGTTAAGTGGCGGAACGCTATATCGCTATTTGTCGTGTTACATGAGCGATGAAATAAAAACAATTCCCCCGAATGGAAATCGAACCCACAACGATGACTTCGACCCTATAATATACAAAAACATCCATAAATATATGATAATATAATCATCTACCCGCATTATTATATGGAAAAGTATTTGAAAGTCCGTCGTTCTATCATAATCAATCACTGAACTTGGTCGTGGTCCAGCAATATTGTATTTAGCGGTAGTATGAATGAAGATTTTAGCTTATATTTTCTTTGTTTATTCCAGATTCACGCATTTTCCCGTAAAGCAGGATAGGAAAGGGAAACCTAGCGTGAAGACAATCTGTTCTTAATTTTCTGCTTGATTTTGAAACGATTTGCATATTGAGTGGCGGAACCCAGCGATGTACTTTGTCTAGCAGGCCGGGAAAATCAAAATACTATAAATATAGCCATTGCGTGGAAATCGAACCAACACTATCCACATTGTAGGACTCAAACTATCAAACTGTTAAAATTATAAACAGATTAGCATAAAAAATTAAGTAAAAAAAAGGAAATAAGCTAAAATTTTATTTCTTAACATATTTGTCTTGTGTTACTAACGTTGAGGCCGTTGTGGCTCACTGGCATAGCAACTGACTGTACAGGCGATAATGGGATTTTTACTCTGAAGAATTAAATATAATTAATTTTCCCCGCTCAGACAAAACGCTTAACTCCATCGCATAACGTACAATGTCTTTAAAATTACGATGCGTGGGGAACACAGTCCCCTAACACCAGGTTCCCTCATCCTACACTGCTATACGGGGAAGAAACAGGATAAAGAACACAACGACGACGACTACATAAATCCAAGGTTATCACGTTCACACGTCCTGCCTTCACATTTCATGCGCATTCGGCATATCAGTTTTTGCATATGGACTAAGACACTAAGAATAGCTCGGCACATGCTTTATTTGGTTATCACCAAACATGGAGAACTGGCTTGCAACGGTAGGCTGCTGTTTTTTTTTCATCTGAAGAAATTAGCTTATTAGCTTTTTTTGTAACTATGTAACTTTGTAACTATATTATAAAATGTAGAAAATTGATTTTTTTTCAGCTGCTAAGCTATGCAGGATGCATTTAACAGAGCAGATAGAAGGAACCTATAGTTTTAGAAGACACTCCGTTTCTCTCTTTTCGCCGTATTTTAAAGGCATTGCGTGTTGAGCGGCGGAACTCAACGCCGCGCTTTTGCCTTGATACAAGAGCGTGAAAATGAAAATATTATAAGTAATTACTCTTTCCCCGAGTGGGAATCGAATCTACAACTTGTGCCACTGCACCACAACGGCCTCAATGTAATAAATGTGTCAATCATGAAACTTGTCAGTTATAAGTAGCTTATTAGGTATCACCACCAGCTAAGTCTGATAAAGGAGAAAGAACCAAATTAGTGGAACTCTCCAGAATTTAGTAGTAGAAGCAGGGTAGGCAGAGGGATCCTAGTGTTAAGACTCTCCGTTCCTCACTTTCTGCTGAATTTTTCGAGTCATACGTGTTGAATGACGAAACTCAACGCCGGGCATGCCTTAGTGCCAGAGCCAAGAAAGACAATATTAATAAATAATAATTTATTCCCCCGAGTGGGGATCGAGCCCACAACCGTCACGTTAATGTCACACTCTTGAGTCCGTGCGCCACGGCAGAATCGTAAAACTTCCTTTTAGATTTAAACTCACAACTGCCGACCAAGTCTTAAACTATCAACGGCATTTTACATCAAAATAAATATTTCTTTTTTAACCCTGACATTGACTGTAAAAAACAAGTTTTTTTTAACATTTTATATATTATGTACATACTAAGAATAATTACATAGTAAAATATTTAAATGACTATACAAAAAGATCGCAATTTAAGATATAAAGCCTTTACTGCTATCGGAATTGATCTTTTATGATTATTTTTAGAAGTAACTTTTTACATACTACTTATTGTAAACGTGTTTTAGCTTTATGCCATACGTATAAAACGGGGTAAGCAGAGAGAACCTAGTGTCAAGACACTCCGTTTTGTAACCGAATTTGAGACACTGAATTTTTAGCGGCAGACACTGAATCTTTAGTGGCGGATCTCAACGCCGCGCTGGTGAAATCCGAAGGATAACACAACTGATTAATTTACAATCAATATCGTACTGTGTCATGTAAAATATTCCCATTGCTTGGATTTGAACCCACAATCATCTATTATGGCACCCACAGGTCATAGCGTCGGTGGAACAAAGAACACCTCTACACTTTCTTCACCATAGCCAGGTATACAGAGAGAACCTAAAGTCACTCTGTTATAAACTTCTTCTTTTTTTTTGACATAAGCGACGGAACTCAATGCCGCGCTTTGTCTACAAGAGGATAGAAATGTAAATAAATGTATTCATTCCCCCCGATCAGTCGTGGCGCAGCGGCACGAAGTGTGACTGTAAAACCGACTGGTTGAGGGTTCGATCCCCACTCGAGGAGATGAAATATTTACTTAAATTTATATTTCCATTTCTTCGCTCTGGTGTCGAGGCTAAGCGCGGCGCTGAGTTCTGCCACTTAACACGCAATGCCTTCAGAATTCAGCAGAAAATGGGGAACGGAGTGTCTTAGCACTGAATCCCTCTGCCCACCCTACTGTGTGCGGGATACAGCGTTAAGCTGATGATTCCCCCCGAGTGGGATAAGAACCCACAACCGTCGTGTGTACAGGCACGTTGTGACACGAAGACCGTGGGACGATATGGGATTTTTATGTCACTTTAAATTCGATGAGTCTAAATTATATGACAGAATCCGTCATAAATACGGATTATGTTTAATACATTGTGTAAACATTTTTTTTTATTTACATATGTATATATAATAATAGAATTGTTCGTTCGTTGTGACGCAGTGGTAGAACGTGTCTGTAAATAAGACGGTTGTGGATTCGATTCTTACTTAGGGGAATGTTATAAATATTTTTAAATATTTTTGTTTTACGATCTTAATTGAAATAATATGGGTTTGAGTTTCATAATTTTAGTATGATGAACGGAAAAGAGGGGAAAGACTTTCTTAACACTTGGTTCTTCATCTCTTTGTTTAAAAGATGCGCTTTTTATTGTAAAATATTTTTTTTTGAGCTTCACGCCGTATCCCGTACTTGGCAATGTAGGTTCAGAGAAAGCAGTTTACACACTCCTCACTTTCCGTTCAATATTGAGAGGCGGAACTGAACACCGTGCTTAGTTTTGTTACCGGAACGAAATTACTTATTCTTGCAAATGCAAATCTAACCACCAGCTGTCGCGTATACAATAAGACGCTGCTCCACGACGACGGCAAACATAATTATATATTTAAAAAGTCTTTTATTTTAAAAAACCCTTATTTTCTCTAAATCTGCTTAAACATTAATAATAATTATTATAGACATATGTATAAATTTAAATCTTCATAAAAATAAATATTGCCACTACGAAATAACAACTCCGTAATTGCATATAACAAGAAGTTTGTTTTTATTTTAAAATGTCCATACTGTTGTAATAACATAAATATAAAGCTTAAATAATAGAGTTTTAATCAAAGCCGTTAGGGATGTAATCATTATTCGATATACCATACCAACCTATAGTTGTCCAAATATGATAAATCAAATAAAATAACTTAAATCACCTTCACGCTGTATCCCGCACACAGTAGGGTAGGCACAGGGAACCTAGTGTTAAGACACTTCCGTTCCCCACTTTCTGCCGAATTCTGGAGGCATTGCGTGTTGAGTGGCAGAACTCAACGCCGCGCTTTGCCTCGACACCAGAGCGAAGAAATGAAAATATAAATTTAGGTAAATATTTCATCTCCTCAAATGGGGATCGAACCCACAACCAGTCGGTTTTACAGTCACACTTTGTGCCTCTGCGCCACGACTGACCTTAGGAATATTAATAAGAAAATATAAACAAAAAATAATAAAATTATTTCCATCAAAGAACTCAATTATAGAGTTATCCTATCGTAGCGTCGATATGCATAAATTAATTTACAAAACTGTCATATTAAATGAAATATGCACAAGTTTTGTCGATGATGAATAAGTACTTTTTTTTAACGATTTGCATATAATTATGTTATGTTGTATCATTTATCTTATTATGAAGTCGTGGGTCCTTTTCTATTATTATATTTAAATTGCTTCACGGTTTTAGAGGAGATATAATGTTAAGACAGTCCGTTACGCAGTTCCGTTCCGGCGTGGCGGAACTCAACGCCGCGCTTACACGTTACCAGAGCCAGGAAGTCGCGTTAACAGCCGCACGCTTAATAATGTTATAATAACGTTTTTTTTATTCTTTTATGGACAACTTACTCTAAGCAACGGAGTCCTTGTATATAAAATTTCATTAACATATCATATTCATTTTCCTCGACTGGGAAAAGAACTCCCGACCATAGGACCTCCAGCTGCGTCATAATAACTTAAAAATAAGTTTAATATTCTTAATATTATTATTTAACAAATTTAAATATATTATGTGTTATCAGTGTTTTGTATCAAGATTATTATCGAAGCTAAACATTAGTTTTTATAACTTTTATTATATAAATATGGAATTGCCAAAATGTTTTGTGATGTTATCTCTCCATATTATCATATAAATGTTGTTAAGAAAATATTCAGCAAAGCTTACTGCGCCTTTTTAACCGACTACGCAACGCAAAGGAGTGTAATGTGTTTATCAGTATCTGTATTCTATATATATGTGTGTTTCTATGATAAATGGATTACGATTTTGATGAATTTTAGATTAATCGATTTGTTACTCGAAACGAGGCTGCTTGTGCTTCTTTTTAGTTAGTATAGCTTTTTGTTTCTATTTGAATATTTAAAAAAAATATTTTTTGATATAAAAAATATATATATAAAAACAGGACAAGATTAGTTAACTAGATTGAGCTTCACGATATATCCCGCATAAAAAGACTAGTGAAAGAGAGCTAGAGAGGAGTGTAAAGACACTCCGTTCTCCACTTTCTGCCCAATTTATAGAAATGAATAGCAGAATTTATATATAACAATCCTAGTAAAATGAACCCACGACCGGCGCGTTTACAATCAGACGATGTTTCACAGCGCCACCACGGCCACAAAACATAACATAAGTAAAATTAATAAGAACACACATTTTTATTTAAACTTTGACGCTAATTAAGAATTTATTTTTATATTTTAATTTATTTTGTTGCTGACATGAAATATGTAGATATGAGGTGTTTTTTTTATATATTATCACTGGTCGTTGCCTGCAGTTTTGTTTGTGGGGAGTTTAAAAAAGTATATAAAATATAAAACTTTTACTATAATTATTATATTATACTTTATATTGAGGCCAGTCATGGCGCAGGGGCACAAAGTGTGACTGTAAGATCGACAGGTTGTGGGTTCGATCCCCACTCGAGGAAATGAAATATTTATTTACATTTATATTTTCATTTTGAAGCTGGTTTTTATTTTTTATAATGGAAATTTCATTTTTCCCATTTCCCCTAGAAATTTCTGAAAATCCTCTTTTAGTGCTCCCTACACTCCCTTACCTACCTACATGACAAACTTCAACTTTCTAAGGCCAGTAGTTCGTCTGTGCATTGTTCTTTAGACTATCAATTAGTAATAGAAGAGATTTTTGATTTTATTTTCTATATTTGTTTGGTTCACGTCGTGTCTTCCATATTGAAAAGTAGGCAAAGATAAGTTTTTTGATAGCACAATATATATTTATCAGCTTCACGCTCTATCCTACATATAGCAAAGTAAGCGGATTTTAACGCCGCATTTCACATTGTTACGAGAGCGACGAAGTGAAAATATTAAATAATTCATTCTCCTGGGTGGGAATCAAATCCACGACCGTCGCATTTACAGACACACGCATATATTCCTGCGCAACGACGGCCTCTTTGACATAGTGCCGTAGGTAATACTCGCATAGTAATGTATTCGGACCTTCCTCAATATGCAATATTTAAAAAATCACCGGAAAGCGGAGAATTGAGTCACTTATATCATATCTCTACCTATAAAAAAATAAAACATATAACATTCGGACATAACACTAGACAAAAATAATAATATTTAAATCAATATTTGTATAACTTTGTCTCCTGTCAGTTTAAACGGCAGTTAATATAAAGTTATGGCCATAAGTTATCAGCGTAGACGTTCAACGTATTTTCCCTTAATGTAAACTATTAATTATTTGTATAATGACTAAAGCTGGTTAAATATTCTATACTGTAAGCGCGACGGTCGTGGGTTCGATTCCAGCTGGAGAGGATTATTTATTTTCTATTTCAATACGAAGTCCGCCACTCAACACGTATGCCGTAAATATAATGTATCGAAAATTGGGCCGTGCGTGGGGAACAGACTGACTTCCCTCGAGTAATAGCTGGATAAAACTTGAATAAAAAACTTTTTTAGAATATTGATTTAATAGGTACTTAATGAAATTAATTATTTTCTTTTCATTAATCAGGTAACAAGACGCGCGAAGAATTTAGCGCGGCGTTGAGTTCTGCCACTCAACACGCAATGCCTCCAGAATTCGGCAGAAAGTGGGGAACGGGAGTGCCTTAACACTAGGTTCCCTCTGCCTACCCTGCTGTGTGCGGGATACAGCGTGAAGCTGATTTATTTTTTAGGTAACAAGACAAAGCGTCGAGTTTCGCTACTTACTTTAAGCACGCAATGTCTCGAAAATTGTGTAGACAGTGAGGAAGAGAATGTCTTAAAAGGTTAACATGTGGGACACCTCAGTGTTTCCTCAGAAAGGACAAGAAAATACTGGATATGAACCCACAACCTTCCAAGTTAATTTTAAACATCACGAATTTCAAAAGATATACATAGATAGATAAAGAAATCAATGGGAGATTGAAGATAACCTGCGGAACCAAAAAAGGAGAAGGCGTGAAACGACCATATATGTTTAACCGTGAGTCAGTCCTTATACAAATGCAATTACGATTGGATATTGATAAATATTTAGACCTATAGCTTAGTGGTCGGTTTTATAATTTTTGGTAGCAGATTCAAATTTTTATAAAATGTGTAGTTTTTTTAAATATATTATTATTATACTTTAAGTCGTACAAAGCGCGGAGTTCAGTTCTGTTTTGTCCGTAATGTCTCGGAAATTGGGTAGTGGAATGTCTTAACACTATGTTACCCCTGTTTACCTTTTTACGCCGGAAAAAGCTTGAAGATGCCCATTTTTAAGCTGAAATTGTATGAATGAGGCCAGTCATGGCGCAGAGTCAGGTTGTGAATTCGATTCCCACTCGTAGGAGTTGAAATATTTAATATTTCAATTTTATCGCTTTGGTAATGAGGCAAAGCGTGGCGTTGAGTTCCGCCACATAACACGCAATTCCTCTAAAATTCGGCGGAAGTGGGGAACCGAAGTGTTTTAATGGGAGCGAAGGGTGTTAAGCCAGGTTCCCAGGTTCCTTCTGCCTAACGAGATACTTTTGGGTAACAGCGTGACGCTGTAAAAAAACTGTACTCATCTTCGCTTAATTAAATATACGTCTTTACCTAAATGAAGATTTTGAGCTTATTGCCGAATATTGTCAAATTAGTATAACTTATTTATTTACTTAATATTTTAATGTTTTTAAAGAATTATCCCACATTCAGTAAAATACTTTGAAAATATAAAAAAGTATCGTAGCGGTATTTAAACCTAAACCTCTTCGAAACTATTAAAACCACCTTATCATTAAGTCATACGTTCTTTTTCTTATTTTTTTTTATTATTATACGTTTAAGTATAAAATAATAATTTCTAGATATTTATTTCACTCAGAACTACATACATACATCATATTAATAAATTGTCCAAAATGGAAATCGAACCGACTAACAGAACTACTTCATCACATCATGTCAGCATTTTTAAAATTAATGTTACCAAAGCAACACTTAAGAGCTAGTAAATTTATATGTTGAATGAAAATTCATAAATTTTTCTTCGAATATAATTTAAATCATTGAAAACAGTTTCAAAAGAATTCGGAACACATGGACGAGACGGTCCAGTTGAAAATCGAACCTACGACCTCTCTTTAAAGTCGTATATCGATTTTATTGACAAATTATGATTTATTTGGTCATTCAAAAATAGCGTTTATTGCACAGTGATAAGGTCCTCCGTACTGAAGTAATGGATCACTTATACGATAGCCATTTGCTTATAAAACTTTTCGAACATTACCGGTACGTTATTAGGAGCGCTAAAATATTATATAGCGTTTTTTTTTTAATTTAAGCTTAATGTTGTCCACTAGTTTTTTGAGGCCAGTCGTGGCGCAGGGGCACAAAGTGTGACTGTAAAACCGACTGGTTGTGGCTTCGATCTCCACTCGAGGAGATGAAATATTTACTTAAAATTATATTTCCATTTCTTCGCTCTGGTGTCTAGGCAAAGCGCGGCGTTGAGTTCTGCCACTTAACACGCAATGCCTCCAGAATTCGGGAGAAAGTGGGAAATGGAGTTCTAGGTTCCCTCTGCCTACCCTGATGTGTGCGGGATACAGCGTGAAGCTAAAAAAAAAGTAATAGTTGTGTTTATACTTATGACTCAGGTACACTTGCTCCCGTCGAATCGAAAACAAACAAACAAAATATTTCTTTTAATTTTAACCAGGAGTTCCACAGATTATTGCGTTTATCCAAACAGTTTCTTTATTTTCTTTACTTTACCATATTAATATACTAGAGTCAAACGTGGCCTTATTCGCATAAATTTATTTTTATATTAAAGCCAAAGAATTTTAATAAAAATACATCCTATGTTCTTTCTAATACCTCTAAGAATATGTGTACAAAGTTTCATAAAAATCGGTTAAGCAATTTTGGCTTCAATGCCTAACAAATAAATTTACATTTACATTTGTAATATTATATGTTTTATATATTAAAACTCCTTAAGCAAAAGAATCCAGTGGGAAAATACTTGAGAGAATAGATTAAACGTGTTTTTTTCCCCTGGTCAAAAAAATCTACTTATCACATCCACAAGAGAGAGTATTAACACTAGGTTCCCAACTTCCCTCCACCTACCTTGCCAGGTGCGAAATACGGGGTGAAGCAACAAAAAAAATATATTTAATACCTTGCAACATTTTACTCGACCAGATCTGACTCACACGTAAATATTTACGAAGAGAGAATGCTGCTCGCCAAATGTTCTGTGACATAGTATTATAAAGATATAGACAAGACTATACTTTATTTTAAATTTTTTTAAAGTGCTATTCTTCAATTTCCCGTGTGTTCCCAGGATAGAATAGCATCATCCTGGTACTGATGCTGTAGGTGGTGTTGTCTTAAGGAGACGACGACGTGTGGGAGGGTGACGTCGCCAGCAATGGCAACACGCATAGGCAGACTCGACCTCATTATTAAAATCACCACCAGCACCTACACCCGGTGCTAGATAGTGGCTTAATGCCACTGCGTTTTGCATTAAGCAAAGGCTCCGGCACCTAACCCCCATACCTATCCAGAATATGACATAGACACTTGGGATGGTGCCGAGGAGGAGAGTACCAGCATTTTCAGTGTTGTCACATCCTTCCCTGAATCCATAAACTCAGGCCATCCGTCGATTTCTAAGGAGGGCACAATACCGCGCTGTAGGCAATATAAACGAGGCGTATGCTCGAATATAATCGAAATAAAATTATTATATTTTAATTATTTGCCTTTTCCCACTCTCGTACGTGTCTAATAAGTGTGGCGTAGAGACCCGCCACTCAACGCACAATGTCTCAAATTCGGGCGAACAGAATTCGCAGAACGGTGTATTTGCACCGTACATTCATTCTTTGTATTTATTATTAAAGCGTTTGATTCCGGCAATGATTTTTTTAATGGATTTCAGAAAGCTCTGAGGTAGGAAGACATTAACATATTCTTTATGTTTATAAAATAAATAAAATAGTTTCACGCTGTATCCCGGATATAGTAGGGAAGGCAGATAGAATCTACTTCTCCACTTTCAACTTTTTTGATCAACGTTCGAGACGGAAACAAGAATCGAACTAATAACCGTCGTGTACACATGCCACTACGCCACGACGAGTTCTATTATAATTTTATGAATTTAAGTAACAACGGCATGTTTGTTTTTTTTAAAGAAACTGAATGCGTGTGTATGGCATCACATCCGTTTTACTGTTTACATTCCTCTTTAAGCTCACAGATAGTTTATATATTTGTAAAGCATTTTTTTCGAAATACATCTATTAGCTACTTAATAGCCGAAAAATGGCTAGATACCAGGGCGAAGCAACGAAAATAATTCGTTACGCCAAGCGGGAATCGAACCCGCAGCTGACGCGGATACATATAGTCAGAAACACTGCCTATCCTAACTACATGTGGAATACAACGTGAAGCTGAAAAAAATTAATCTCTGTTTCCCAAAAAGCCTCCATTATATATATTAAAGTCCTTTTGAAAGATCGCTCTTTTCAACTTTCTCATATCATTTCACCTTTCGGTTTAACCCTTAGGCGCTTGTAAAGTAAGTGTCAAAAGATTCCTTTTAAGACATCACTTTGATATATTGAGTACTAAATGTTAGGTTATAAATTCGGTTTATCAGTTATGTTAAAAAAGTAAATTAATATGGTTGGTTGGATGGTTGTGGGTTCGATTCACGCTCGGGGAATGGATTATTTTCATTTTTTCGCTCTGGTGACAAGCCTATGCTATAACCCTGCGTTGAGTGCCGCTTCTCTACACGTAACGTCTCGAAAAATGGATGGAAAGCGGAGTGTCATAACTAACAATTAAGAAAAAGAAACTGCTTTTATATAAACTTATAAGTTTTGTAAAAAAGATTTTTTTATTATGTTGCCCACTTTAAAATATCCTTGTATTAGGCAGTCGAAATGGACATTAAACTTTTATTCGAAAAACTGATTATACCTAAACTAGCTACATTCCCTTACAAAGGCAAAATGCGGCGTTCAGTCCCGCAATATCTTAAAATAGAGTGTCGCAAAAGGAAAAGCGTAAAAGCAAAGAAAAATCCCTTCTATAAGTTTGTAAGCCACTATCATAAAATGCATTACCTACAAATTAACGCCTTTAACGGCTTCAAGTCCCGTGCTAGGTAAACAACTAAATACATTAAGGCTTTTGCCGACCTTCCTTAATGTCGTGGATCATTAAAACATTGGGTTCAATTACATTATAATTGAGGGCAACGTGGCGCAGTATATACGATGGCTGTGAGTTCGATTCCTGTTTGAGGTGAGATAAGGTGATGAACTATCAATATCTGTTGCCAGAGGAACAAATTGAATTAACTTATATTATATATTAATATAAGTTATTTTGATTTGTTCCTCTGGCAAAACAAAACGCGGCGTTGGGTTCCGCCACTCAATACGTTATCTTAAGTAGACGGACTTCGGACAGACGGACTTCGGATGGACTTAAGTAGATGGAAATGGCAGAGAGGACCTGGGAACTTAGTGTTAAGACACTCTGTTCCTATTAAGACACTTCTGTTACTAATTTTTCGAATTCTGCGCCACGACTAGCTTCTTATGATATTACTTCGTAATCTTATGTTAACAAAATGTGTTAATTAACAAAGAAATAAGAAGATAATAAAAAAAAACGTTGTGACTCATCTCTCCGTTTTTCCTTCTTTATAAGGGTTCAAATCACAGTACAGTAAAAAAAATTACGGCTGTCTGTCATCAATGTCATGAATCATTAAAGTGTTCATTTCAATTTCTGTTTGGATACAAAATAATTGGCACTTTATAGCATCTTAAATATATTATTGATGTTTTGATCTGAATTCCGATGAAAATACCATAGTGGTGCAGTGGCACTGCGTTTGACTGCAGACGTGACGATTATGGGTTCGATTCCCATTCGAGGGAATGGTTTTTTTTTATTTGCATGCTCTAATAATGTCTTGTTATAGCGCGGGTGTTGAGTTCCGTGACATAGAAGAGTGAGAAGTAAACGAAGCACTGGAAGTGACTTTCAGTAACACAGTAACATTGATATTGGGGAAGTAACACGTAAAAAGCACCCGTAGACCATGTAAGGAGAATTTGATTATGTTGATCATTTCCCGAAAGAAATCGAATCCCCACGTTTACTAATAGACACAGCCCCACTACACCACAATGACCCATTTCATACTAATAGTACAGATGAACAGACGTACAGACAGTAAAAAAATTAAAGATTCAAAATTCGTATTCTATTACTATGCCATAATCTATTCTATTTCAATTACACTATAAAAGATTATTCGTAAAAAACATTTAAAAAAACAGACACATTTTTACTCTTTTATAAAATTAAATATATTAATATATGCATAAAAACCATATGAAACATTTAATTTTACATATAAAATGATAATAAAAATGTTTTTTATATGATACTTTAGCATTTTACCACCGCCACAACGTTAGGTATATTTCACTTTTAATTAAGATTGACACTCAATGTCAGTCATTTCCTTTGATTCTTTATGTTTATTAGTATTTTTTATTGATATATCAAAATCTTTCATTTATTTGTAATGCCAAGGCCGTGGTGGCGCAGTGACACGGCTTCTGTACGTGTGACGGTTGTTGATTTGATTTTTGCATGAGGTAATTGATTATTTTAATTATCTTGTTCTGGTGGAAACCAGTGCGGCATTGAGTCTCTTCGTTCAACATGCGATGTCTTGAATATTGGGTGGCGCATGGAGAGTTTCGGAATATTAGGATCCGTCTGCTAACATTGCTATAAATTAGCTATACAGCATGCATTGAAAAAAGGTATAAAGAGCAGTTGTAATATTAACAAAAATATTTAGTTTTTTTTTTTAATAGATCAACGTAACGCTGTAACCCACACACAGCAGGGTAGGCAAAGGGAACCTAGTGTTAAGGCACTCCTTTCCTCATTTTGAAATGAAAATATAAATTTTAAATAAATATTTCATTTCCTGGAGTTGGGATCGAACTCACAGCTAGTCGCGTTTACAGTAACACACTTGTGCCTCTGCGCCACGACTGGCCTACTTATATATACATATATATACTTATATATACATTTTCATTGTTTTTTTTATACAGATATGTATATATTTTCAATGCGAATGTGTTTTGAGGCCACTGTGGTATAGTGGCACTGTGTCTGGATGTTACCTCGATGGCTGTGGTTGTGATCCCACTCGGAGAAATAAGTTATGTTCATTTCTCTGCTCTGGTAGGCAACGTGCGGCGTTGGGTTCCACCACTCACCTCTCAAAAAAATATTAGAAAGTGGGGAACATAATGTCTTAACATTAGGACCTCTCTACCTACCCTGCTATATACACATATGTATATAAATGCACGAGATGAAGCTACGTTTATGTGATAAATAATAAGGTTCCTTAACGATGTGCTGCATTCCCGATTGTGAATAAAACATGCTTTGCACATTACGACGACTTACGACATCAAATCAAACTATGTATTAAGTTATGTTTTTTTTATCTTTTAGGATTTACTGTAGGTATGATTGTGTAGATAGAAAATTTTATGAGGATGAGTGCTTTATAATTTTTATTATAACATAGGTTAAAATGAAAGTGGGGAATGGAGTGTCTTAACATTAGGTTCACTTTGCCTACCCTGTTGTTTGCGGGATACAGCGTGAAGCTGATTTGATTTGATTTTTTTGGTTCGCTTATATTTAAGTATATCCCGAATATACGAGGTTAGGTAGATTTTTAGCGTTAAGACGTTCTGCCCTGTGTCGTACCGCCCATTTTTTTAACGTTGCGCACCTCTTGTGTTGTTATCAGAGTGACTAAATAAAAATAGATCATTCCCATCAGTGAAAAATGAAACCACAACTTCCGTGGTTGCAGTCAGAGGCTGACGTTCTATTAACTTAGAAATTTAATTTGATTTGTTGATTTTAATTTTATTGTGTAATAAAATATAAGCATTACGACATTATGTTGCTTAAGAAATTTAATTAAAGCATTGACACATGTCTAATATTTTTAAGTTTACTAATCTATAGCATATATTTAATATATATACAGGATACATGGATCAAAAATAAAACCCATGATTGAGATTTGAAGTAATACTTATCGTAGCACGTTGTTTTCTTCTAACTAAACCACTACCACACATACCTTAATTTAATTTAAAAAAAAAAACAATATTTTTTTTATCTTAGCATCAGTAGCCAGCTTTAAACACCTATTTTGTAGGCATCTTCTGCCATGAATAAACTAAAGCCTTTGAAAGGCTGAATGTTGGCTGATCTTAAACACCGTATTATGTAAGTTATAGCGATCTGATGGGATAGATAATATACTGTTTATCTAATACTAGTTCTAGGCTATGGTTATGTCTAATTTATTAGGTCTTTTTTTAATAATTTGGGCGGAAAGTGAGGAAAGGAGTGTCTTAACACTAGGTTCCCTCTGTCTATCTGGCTATAATACATGGCATACAGCGTGAAGTTAAATATAATGAAACAATCTGAGAAATAAGGTATTTGAAGATTTGAAAAAAAAATGAATTTGTAATATTAATTACTGTCAACGCGATGTGGGTTTAAGCCCTATTTTTTCTTGGCTTCATGCTATATTTGTAGCGTTGTAGCCAGGGAGAACGGAGAGCCAAATGCTACGGTTCCCCCCATTCTGGGTGTTATCATAAATTATTTGCAATTTTGTGCTCTGGAACGGTAAAATGGCGTTAAGTTCCGTCAACCATCCCGCAATGTCTCGAATTCGATCGTGGATCCGAGAGCGGAGAGTCTTGTCACTATGTCTTAGTGCTACATTGCTGTATGCGAATTAAAGCCAGATACTATATTATCCTATTGGGACACATTTAGACAACATACTAATGACTAATAACCAGGTGGAAGCTAAAATTAATGACTGTAGTAGTCAGTTCGAATTCGAAATCGTAATTAAGTTACAAATAATTAAAGTAACGTTTCTATTCCATTGATTGATGACCGACAGACGGACAAACTATTGTGTTTTGTGTAGTATATAATTATGTTAATGCATTCCTTCTTAACAAGTTTTGAAATGATAGTATATTATACACGCTGTATCCAGCATATAGCAGGGTAGGTAGAGGGAACCTAGTGGTAAGAAACTACTAATTTTGGAGATATTGCCTGTTGAATGGTGGAACTCAACTCCGGGCTTTGTCTTGTTACCAGAGCGAAGGTATGAAAATAAAAGTTATTCATTCCCTCGAGTGGAAATTGAACCCATAATTGTGGGTCATTATTGCAGTCAAATGATGTGCCGCTGAGCAACGATCACCTCGAAATTAAAATAATAAAATAAATAAAATAAACGATATTTAATAAAAAAAAATGAGTAGCGGGTTCGATGCTTGATTAAATATTCGCTGTTAACTAAAAAAATATTAATATTTAAAAAAAATATAATGTCGCTAAAAAATATTCAAATAATAATGCGGGTTTGGTTTAGGAACAGTTAGTATTTGTAGGAATATCGGTCAGATTAGTAGACGTAATAAAAAACGTAGTAGTCGCCATCATAATATGAGAGGTTTTAACTTATAGCGTTGGTGGTGAGATGGATTCCCACCTTCATTCCTAGACAGAGCTGAGTTGGGAATGGAAGTACCTAAACAGGGTCCCCGGGTTCCCTCTGCCTACCCTGCTATGTGCGGGATACAACGTGAAGCTGAAAAAACTGCAGAGTACCTACATCCCGTTTTAATATATGTAAGTATAATAAAACATGTCAAAACAGTGATTCATCACTTGAAGATATTTTAAAAAAATAGTAAAAAAATTTAATGCCTTACATTCGTACCAATTAACACCTTTCAAAGTTGATTTTCTGTATAAAACGCGAGAGATTTGACGAGTGATAATTATTTATTATACTTCGTGGTTTCTTTATGATTAATTTTTAAAAATAATTAAAAAAACACACTGAAATATTAAAATTTATTCAATCAGCTTCACGCTATATCCACGTACGCACGCAGCAGGATAGGCACAGGAAACCTAGTGTTACTCTGAAGCATTGCGTCGGAGAAATCGGCCGAAAATGGCGAACGGAGCGTCTTAACACTCCGGGATTTTTGTCTTGCTGCCAGAGCGAAGCAATGAAATTATAAATAAATAATAATTCTATCCTCCAAGTGTGAATCGAATCCACAACCGCTGCGTTACAGTCGCACGTTTGGGCCTCTGTGCCACGACGTGACTGCATCATTTTTTAATTTCCTTACTCTGCGCGGCAAGCACGCAAGCTAAGCGCGACGGTGAGTTTTGTCAGATTCAAGATTTCAAGAGATTGAAGACTCAAGATTTTGCCAGAAAGGTAGCGGAGTGTCTTAACACTAGGTCACCAGGTTCCCAATGCCAACACTGCTATGTGTTGGATACAGCTTGAAGCTAAAAGTAGAATACTTATCTTTTTTTCTTATATACTTTCTTGTGTCATTTACCTAACAACGACTCTACATAGGCAAAAAATATAGTGTCATGTCACTATGTTTTCTCTACTTACCCAAAAAAATCTCAAATATTCGAGAAGTTATCCATATAAATAAACAAAACACATATATATTTCAAAGGAATTCACAATTCTAAAAACACCTTTGTTGGGAGTTTTTTATAAATTAAGCTTTTCACGCTTTTAAAGCTCAGGAACCATTCGAAAAGGTTGCGAGAACTCGCTCCTTAACCACGCCCTATAGACATCACAGGTTAAATTTATGTATAGAAATAGAAATGGTAAACAAGCAAAGTGTCTGACTAGACGCGACGGTTGTGGATTCCCATTTGGAGGAATATTTATTTTTTAAAAATTTTTGTAAGTAAATTTATGTATAGAAATAGAAATGGTAAACAAGCAAAGTGTCTGACTAGACGCGACGGTTGTGGATTCGATTCCCATTTGGAGGAAAATTTATTTTTTTAATTTTATGTAAGCATGAAATATAATCCGGCGAAATATATTGAGGCCGGTTGTGGGTTCCATCCCCACTCGAGGAAGTGAAATATTTATTTACATTTATATTTTCATTTCTTCGCTCTGGTGTCGAGGCAAAACGCGGCGTTGAGTTCCGCCACTCAGCACGCAATACCTCCAGAATTCGGATATTGGGGAACGGAGAAGAACTTAACACTAGGTTCCTTCTGCCTACCCTGATGTGTGCGGGGTACAGCGTGATACTGATAAAAAAAAATATAATAATGCAATAAATTTAAACGTAAGAAGGATTTGAATTCGCACCATACATACAATGAAAATTTCGGTCTCTGTTATTTAGAATTTTTGCCTCCTAAGGTTACAAAAAATCAACGCCACTTTCAATAATGTTTCAATTGCACTTTAAAAATAAAACATGTCAATATTTATATAGAAATATTATTCTACGTTCTTCTGTTTTTCTTTAAAAAAACCCATGTCTATACATATTTTAAGTAATATTTAAAAAAGGCCAGAGGCCAGTCGTGGCGCTGGGGCACAGAGGGTGACTGTAAAATTGACTGGTTGTGGGTTCGATCACTCGAAGAGATAAAAGATTTACTTACATTTTTATTTTCATTTCTTCGCTCCGGTGTCGAGGCAAAGCGCGGCGTTGACTTCCGCCACTTAACACGCAATGCCTCCAGAACTCAGCGGAAAGTGGGGAACGGTGTGGCTTAACACTAGGTACCCTCTGCCTACCCTGCTGTATGCGGGATACAGCGTGCGAAGCTGATTTTTTTTTATTTAAATATAATATATTTTAATTCATTGCTCGTTTCTCAAAAATTAAGATGCAAAATAAAAAAAAAATATCAATTAAATAAAAAATTAAATAAATTAGCTTCACGCTGTATCCCGCACACAGCAGGGTAGGCAGAGGGAACCTAGTGTTAAGACACTCCGTTCCCCACTTTCTGCCGAATTCTGGAGGCATTGCGTGTTGAGTGGCAGTACTCAACGCCGCGCTTAACCTCGACACCAGAGCGAAGAAATGGAAATATAAATTTAAGTAAATATTTCATCCCCTCGAGTGGGGATCGAACCCACAACCAGTCGTTTTTGCAGTCACACCTCGTGCCGCTGCGCCACGACCGGCCTCAAATATCAATTAAAAAATTAAAAATTCTCATCATTCGCATCGATAACACTTCCAACTTTTATTTCTAATCTGTATACGAATAAATCGATTGCTGTTTTGCAATAGCGTCTTTTATTTATGTTTTGTATGAAACTTCAATGGATGCTCACATTTTAATATTTCTTTCTTCGTTGTAGGTACATATGTAGCAGGTTATTTTTTTTTCTTTTAATTAATACCCTCATAGTGAGTAATTAGATTTGTTAAATTGTAAATAATGTAGGCTTATAATAAACACAGCGTTGAGTTCCCCCACTCGATACATATCATCTTGAAAAAACGTTAAGCTTAGAAAAAGTAAACAGATGAGTGTCTTATACACTATATTTCTCTTCATAACACACACACACACACAAACCGTATAATAAACATGCAAAGATAAAACTATTTTAAAAATATTTATCATATAACACAAGACAACACGACATAACATAAAACTTAACTTATTAAAATAAAATAATTGAAAGAAAAAACAAAAATAAAGAAATAAGGCGGCCTTATCACTAAAAGTGATATCTTCCAGACAACCTAATCAAAAGGATCTATCAGGAGAGCTTACATTATAAATGATGCAAACACAAAAATCACAATAAACATATTATACACTAATATTACAAAGCTGAAGAATTTGTTTGATTGAACGTTCTAATCTCAGGAACTATAATAAGTTTGAGTTGTTTATTTTTTGTTAGTCATGTCATACCAGAGAACTCTGACACTTATAATGTGTCATGTGTCATACATAGGGTGGCCATCCTTTTTTCAGATCAAGACGGGACATCGGTTATTTAATTTGCAATTTTAACTATATTATTAAAAAATAACTCGACTTTTTTATGATAATTTAGAGATTAGCTTTCGTTTTTTTAGACATATGCTTTCGCGGCGAAACGTAATTCAATAAAAAAAAAGGGCTATTTCGAAAAACGGAACATTTTTTCATCCCGGTGCCTTGTTTAGGGACACCGGGACACAAAAGAGAAAAACGGGACGTCGTGGCCAACGTTAGTCATACTCAACTGTTGGTTATTTCACGGCGAACCCTGGTGTAAAACTAGTATAAAATAAAATTTACTAACTTATAATACTTTATTACCATATTGTGCTGTTGTCAAGGCAATATTCTTCGACTGTTTCAAATTAGGATTTCGAGACAAAGGCCAGTAAAAATAACACTGACATGACGTGAATGTTCAAACGTAATAACTTTCGAGTCCATCATGGCGCAGTGGGCCAGGGTCTGACTGTAAACACGATGGTTGTGGGTTCGATTACCATTTAATGAATATATATATTTTTTTATTTTTCTGTTGAACTTACTTCAACTAAGCATACAAGTTTGAGCTAAAAGAGAAGAGTTCCTACTATGGGAGATAAAGTGAAACTGGAGCTGAATAAATTTTGAAGCCGCAACAAATACACTATAGAGGATATAGTGATCATACAGCGGCACAGTGTAAAACTGTAATCGCGATAGTTGTAGATTCGATTTTCACTCGGGGGAATAAATTATTTTCATTTCTTCGCGCTGACACGCGCAGCGTTGTTGTTGTTGTTGCATCTTAATACTTGGTTCTCTCTGTCCATATATTCGTCTGACATATTACCGGATGCAGCTAAATTATAAAATTCTACTATAGATTTGACGTTATCACGATAAACAAAAGGGAACAATTTTTTTTTTATTTTCACGTTTATAATTTTTTTACTCAAAATATATATATTACTTACTCCACCTAATCAATACCAATAAAATCACAACCAATAAATCCGAAAAACACAATACAACAAACACCCCAATTGCATTACCCAAAAAAAAAGAAAGAAAAAAAAAACAAAAAAAAAAAAACAAAAACACAAAACCAAAACTCAATCAGCCCATCAAAAGGCATAACGATCATAAAAACATTACTTTTTTTTTTTTAATACTTTACATTCGACAATTAATCAAAGTATGGACAAAAAAGGCCCAAGAAGTTTTGCATCAATCGACGGACCTCCTTTCATCGTGTGTCAGAGTGACACTTGATTTATGGTTTCCCATTGTACCGCGATACTTGTTCGTTACTGTACCCATTTACGCCGCTAATGACATGCGGAGATAGCTAAAACGGTGTTAAGTGTTGGGGAATCTAAAAATCTAAGGTTTATTTTCGTTTGACAGATCTGTTGGATAGTGCGCGGGGTTAAGTTACGCCAGTTTACAAGTCATGTGTGGAATGTTGGGTGGAATTTTGAGAATGGGGGAATAGAATGTTTGTTCACTGGGTTCTCTATACTTATTTTGCTGTATGTGGGATAATAGTTAAAGATTTAAAAAAAAATATGCTTTAATGAATTTATCATTGAAGTATGTTAAATGCGGAATCTATTAAATAATGACACAAAAGAGCCGTCGTCAGTAAGAGTGACGATTGTTGGTTCGATTTCCATTGGGAGGAATGGCTTATTTTCCTTTCTCCTGTCTGATAACAAGACAAAACGCAGCTTAGAATTCCGTTATTCTACACGCAATATCTTGATATTTCGGCGAAAAAGGGGAACGACGGGTCTTAACGCTAGTTTCTGTCTAGCCACTATAAGAGGAAAAATAAGATACAAATGTTTTTTTTTCACAGATTAGGTACATAAAACTCAGGACACCGTTCTATATACCTAGAATCCCATCGTGGGCAGATATTTTTTTTATGAAGGCAGTCCCCCAAAAATTATTCCCTTTAAGTGTCAAAATAACTAGATTTAAATAACTTTATATGTATTTAGTATAACATAATCTCGGCTTCAGATATTTTATACAGGTATGTTAAAAACAATAATGGTGTACGTTTCCATAACAGAAGAAACTTATAATAAATTACATATTTTGATTATGGCGTATCCGACCGTGTCAGTTGAACAAAATAATTGAAATATAATATATAATTAAGAAACAAAAAAAAATAAAACAAACTTTTATACATGACTAGTGGCCAACTTCATTTACGTGGACTTTAAGAAGAAATAAAATATCAAAAAAAATCTTCGGATAGAAAGAAATAAAATATCAGTCGTGGCGCAGAGGCGGAAGTCCGCCACTCAACAATGGTATGCAAAGACCTCTAGAAATAGGCGGAAAACAGGGAACGGAATGTCTAACACTAGGGCCTACCCTGCTAAAGGCAAGATACAGGGTGCAACTGAAAGAAAAGAAATGTAAAAAGAGCTTCTTAAAAACAAGCTTTTATTTAAAAAAAACAGCTGTACTATCCAGTCTCTAGATTTATTTTTCATGATGTATTTATTGTATTTAACAAATTAAACTCTTTCATTTGATACCCATATTAGGTGGATTGTGCAAAATTGTGTCCGCCATTTTGTTATTACGGCCATTTTGGATTAACAACAATATTGATTATATATAAACTCATTATCATCAGAACTAAAGTATATAATCCAAATTTCTACTGACATGGGAAAAGACTCACTTTTCGCTTTCCCACAGGAATTTTGCAAAAAATATTAAATCTCTCTCTTAATGAAAAATACACGTCAAGTTTCATCTTTCTATATCCAGTTTCGTCAGTGCGTTGTCTATCAGTCACTATGCTACGGTAGAGTTTCATGTTTTTCCTTTACTCTCTCCCCGTGCGAGAGACTGACACATGCCAGGTCCACTCGACGTAAGCAGTGGAGAACAAAAAAGAATCTGTCTGCATACCCTAGGAGTACATACACGCATACATACATATGCAGCCGATATTCTAAGGTAAAAAAATTGACAATCTAGTCGCCATCATCAGTACATATACGCCAATAAAGAGTGCTCGCAGTTAAAAATTATACCTGCCTACAGGCCCGTCATCTGGCCTAAATTCGACTGGTTTACTGCTAACTCCAAAAAGTTACGCTATTAAGATCCTGACTCCATCATCAGATTGGCTCGATAATACTCTATTACTATATGGTCCTATATATTTAAGGTACGTACCTATAACAAGCTTTATGATTAATTGAAGGGAACCTAGTGTTAAGCCACTCCGTTCCCCACTTTCCACTGAATTTTTCGAGGCATTTCGCGTTGATTGACGTAGCTCAACGCCGGGCTTTTGATTTGACTTGGTGCCAAAGCGAAAAAATGAAAATATACATAAAATTACATTTAAAAAATGTCTTTATGCAGGCAGATTCGAGTGAAATCGCTAGTTTCATACAAGAAACGTGAGGTAATAACAATTTCTTTTTTACTCATATACGATCCTGGCCTTTGACCGTAAAGTAATTACTCACTATTGACTAATTGATTACCGGAATTTATCGAATAATGTTTTAAATTTAAATATTTCTTATCATATATTGTTGTTGTTAGAAAGCTATTTGTGAATATTATGAGGTATTAAGGTTTTGTAATCGATAAGTATGGGACACAAGGAAGATTCGAACCTGGGTCTCTTCGAAATTTTGGAAAATTTTCTTAATAAAAATTCATGTTATGTAGTTTTAAATCTGGACTTTTTAATATTAATACTTAGAATACACAAAACATAAAAAATATCTACAAATTGATTGAAAGAAAATGAAAATCCGGTCTGTTGGCCGTATATACAGTAGAATAGGCAGAGTTAATCTTGTGCTTCCGTTCCTCACGCACGGCCCAATATTTGAGAAATCACTTGCCAAAAAACGGAATTTAACGCCGCGTTTTGTCTTCTTACTATACGAGGAATTAAAAAATCTTCCTAGTGGGAATTGAACACATGACCATCGCGCACAATAAAACGCTGTGCTACTACGCCAGCACGGCAACAACTATAAGTATATATTTAATAGTACTCTAGGACTCACGTCCTAGTTTCATTATTTTTATTTTGCATTACTTGACTTATAGAAATTCACAATCTATATCTAATAATGGCAAAAACAAAAAAGATATATTGCAATACAAATAACGCGCTAAGCGAGACTTGAATTCGCAATCACGGCGTTCATTCAGGCATGTCCAAATTGCGCAACGACGGCGTCAAAATTTATTATATATTTTATGTTGTACTAGTCGTCGCCCATAGCTTTGTTTGTATAGATTTTAAAATATCTAATTTAATCAGCTTCACGCTGTATCCCGCTCACAGCAGGGTAGGCGGAGGGAACCTAGTGTTAAGACACCCCGTTCACCAGAGTTCCCGAAGCCAGTCGTGGCGTAAAATAAAAAAAAAGTAAGATCCACTGGTTGTGGGTTCGATCCCTACTCGAGAAAGTGAAATATTTATTTACATTTATATTTTCATTTCTTCGCTCTGGTGTCGAGGCAAAGCCCGGCGTTGAGTTCCGCCACCCAACACGCAATGCCTCCAGAACTCGGCGGAAAGTGGGGAACGGATTTTAAAATATGAAATGGAAAATCCCACTTCTTCCCGTTCTCTTAGGGATTTTGATGAATCCTCTTCTATATTGGCTAAGGTCCTGGAAGCGTGCCAAATTTCAACTTCCTAAGATCAGTAGATTTGTCTGAGCGTTGTCTGTCAGTCAGTAATGTAAGAATTTTTAGTAAGAGCCGAACATGGTGGTTAGCAGCGGAACAGCTTCTGCGAATTTGTATATTCAAGTTTTTCTACTAGTAATATTAAGTTTTTCTTCTTCTTAAAGATAAATAAATGTTACATTTTCAATTATAAAATAAAATATATATTTAAAATATTAAAAAATACTCTTCCAACGGTGAGACAATGATCCAGGTTAGTAAAAAGTGAAAGTAAAAATGCCTTGGACTGCGACTTTTGTTCCCTTATAAGCTTTGTTTGATCAAAATTCAGAACTTACACTAAGTTGATAAGATTTGAGTATTTTAAGATTAAATTCCCTCTTTACCCTGCTATATGCAGGATACAGCGTGAAGCTAAAAAAAAAGGAAACTCTATAACTTAATTAATACTTATAACCTTTAAAAATTGGAATTGCATTCGTTATATAAAAAATGAAATCCCCACAGCACAGTAACTGTTAAACTTTAATTATATAAAAAAATATCAAATATTTCTCTTAATCCCTGCCAGTCGTGGCGAAGAGGCACGAGGTGTGACTCTAAAAACCAACTGGTTGTGGGTTTGATCCCCACTCGAGGAGAAGAAATATTTAGTGTCGAGGTTAAGCGCGGCGTTGAGTTCTGCCACTCAACACACAATGCCTCCAGAATTCAGCAGAAAGTGGAGAACGGAGTTTCTTAACACTAGGTTCCCTCTGCCTACCCTGCTGTGTGCGGAATACAGCGTGAAGCTGGTTTTATCTCTCTTAATGCTCATTATGGTACGTTCTCTAACCTACATACACGTCCAGAATCATCTTTCTACGCACAGTAGTTTCTTCTGTGCGTTGTCCATCAGTCACTATGTAACAGAAGAGTCATGTTCTTCCGTTACTCTCATTCCGTTCGAGTGCCTGACACAAGCCAGGACTCCACTCAACCAATAAAGAAAAAAAAGAGAGATCTAGAACTTAATTAATACTTATAACCTTTAAAAATTGGAATTGCATTCGTTATATAAAAAATAAAATCCCCACAGCACAGTAACTGTTAAACTTTAATTATATCGTAATTTTTACGGCCCCATATAATTATGTCATCAAATAAATTTGCATTCCGTTGGCATTTTTACGGCTGTTTCATTGCTTTAACGTGACAAAATCAATCACATAAAATACAATTTGGTTAAGTGCGATCATTATCTAGGCTAAGTGTTCTGTATATGTATATAAAGAGAATGGACGTTTTTGAGAGTATTTTTAACACTTTTAAAGTGTTATTCCACACTTAGGAAAGACAAATACTTATTAAAAAAACGTATAAAAATTTGAACGTAGCGGGATTTGAACCCGCGCCCCATTGGAAACCGTCCAAGCGCTCCGACCAACTAAGCCATACGTTCTCATCGAGCTACGTATCTTAATAAGTATTTTTCTATCCTAAGCGTGGAGTAACACTTTAAAAATGTTAAAAATATTTAATAAACAGTATTCTCTTTTAGCAAACGATAATTTTAAGTAATTATCTTTAAGTAGCGGAAATTTGTAAAAATCTCCCTACAGATACGCTAACAACATAAATAAGTTGTAACAAGCGTGTAAGAATTTCGAAGTAGCTCGATGAGAACGTATAGCTTAGTTGGTCAGAGCTTGGACAGTTTCTAAAGAGACGCGTGTTCAAATCCCGCTACGTTCAGCTATTTATACGTTTTCTTAATAATTGTCTTTGAGGGTAGTTAAAAATTCACTTTTTATGTACCTCACATATATATAGCAAATACTACATTATGAAAATAATAAGAATTTGTAATTAGTATGTTTATTTTTTCCATTCTTTTTAATTATTTTTTTAGACAATATTTTAAATATAATAAACTATTTTCAAAAATTTTTAAAATATTATCCAACACTAAGCGTAGTAAAATATCTAGAAGTTTGGAAGAGTATTGGTTCAATCCATATTTGGGGGAACAAACTATTTTCATTTCCTCTTTCGGACAAGCATTTTCCCTCTAATTCCACCATTCAGCTATCTCAAATCGACTCGGGAGAAAGGCGGAGAACGGTATGTCTTGACATAATTGTGCGGGATAAAGCGTGAAGCTATAAAAAAGCATTCCCTCAAAAAAAAATAACCAAAGACATATAAGCATCTCAAAAAATCAGTCCCAACTGCACTATAATGACTTATCATCATAAATATATGTATGTATACATACATATTCATGACTTTTTTTATATTGACGATAATACAAAGTTTTACCATAAAAATCCACTGATTCAGAGATATTAGGTGTTGAGTAATGAAAGTTAAGACACCTTTATTGATATAATATTGTATAATTATAGTACGGTACACTTGTGGCCGTCTTGGCGCAGTGGCGCAAGCGTGTGGCATTATAAATTCTTATTTATTTAATTATAATTTTTATTTATAAATTCTTATTTATCATTTTAGCGAGCGAAGCGACCTGAGATTAAGAAGCGTAAGCGTGATCATAGCAAGCAGCTATAAATGTAGATATTTACATGTACATAATAGAAGACAAAAACTTGTAACTAGATATACCTATTTTAAGAACTAAAATGACCACAATAGATTTGTAAAAAGTTATTTAATCAAAATTTTTAGGTTTCAAATTGAAAAACTGATGAAACGCTTTAAGCAGCAAAAAGTAGCGTTTAAAATATTAGCAGGAAATACTTCATCCATTTCTTTTAATATGTTTATAAGAAATTTGCATTTAATTTTACAGATACAATTTTTTTTTATTTGCGTCTGTGCCAGTAGGTCCAAGGAAATTACTTAGAGTTTTGTTCTTGTGACACATTCTAAGAATCTCTGGTAACGGTATGCAAAGCGCGGCGTTGAGTTCCGCCACTCAACAAGCAATGCACTCAGAATGGAAAGTAGGGAATGGAAAGTAGGGAACGGAAATGTCTCAAGAAGAGTGGAGTGTTTTAACGCTAGCTTCTCAGGTTTCCTCTGTTTACTCTGCTGTGTGCGAAATACAACGTGAAGCTAAAAAAATATATATTATATGCTATAGCTTTCTTTCATAATTGGACTATCTAACAATTTTTTTTCAATCTAAGCCAGCAGTTTCTGAGATTAGCGCTTTGCACGTTAAACATAGAAACTCGTTTTGTTCCGTTTCTGTAAAAACATTAAGAAATCTTTTCTTATTGCTTTTACTCACCCAGTATTTTGCTGCATCACGCATATAGAAACCTAGCATATAGATAAGTTCCGGCCAATTTTCAAGACATCGCGTAGTGAATAGCAGAACCCGAATGAATACCATTGGGTTCTGCTACATTTTAACATGCTGTCAGAGCAAGGAAATGATTATAATTAAGTTTCCGAATAAATATCGAACCCACAACCGCGTTAGAGGCCGTCGTGGCACAGCAGCACAACATACAACTATATATAATAGTAACTATAGAAAATAGAATTCACTACTAACTGCTTAATGGTCAAACCCGTTCGGCCTATCATTCTAAAGCTTTTTAAAAAAAAGACTGCTCGTAGCGTAGTTGCACAAGCATCCAGCTGTAAACGCAACAGGTTGTGGGTTCGATTCCTGCTTAAAGAAATGATATATTTAATATTTTTATTTCCTCGCTCCGGTAACAAGGCAAAACACAGCGCTGAGTCCCGCCACTCAACACACAGTGCCTCCTGGCACCCACTTATCGGAAAGTAGGGAACAGAAGAATCTTAATGGGAACAAAGTGTCTTGACACTAGATTCCCAGACTCCCTCTACGTCTCGTTGTATGCCTGCTATGTAAGGCTTTAAAGCATGAAAGTAATATAAAAATAGGCATAATATTATACATTATGCTAAAGCCTAAACGCTAAACAAAAATTACCCACGAACCAACAATTTCTCGAAATTAAAATTTTACAAGTAACCATGTTGTAATAAATTTAAATATAACTACTAAGTGTGAACAACTTAACAAAAATCTTATCAAAATGGGCCAACTCTGTATAGTTCTTAAGACAAAAGCAATAGAGCCTAAAATCGATTGATTTGAAATTATAAAAAAGTAAACGTAAATTGTGTATTAAAAGGCTGCCATGAAACTGGACGGTAATAAACGTTGGATTTGGAAAAAAAATATCAATTTTTCAATCGAAATTCAACTCTATTCTCTCCGTATTAAGTCGAAAATGTAATTAAGTGGCATAAAGCACTGTGTTCTTTGTAGTGACGTCACAAAGCTATCATGGTTCTTAATCTAGAGATAGAACGTTTTTATGAGGTCACTACATTGTAAATGGCCGTAAGATATCTGTATAGTTGTTTTATAGTTGTACCTAGATGTAAGATAATAGGCGTGTTTGTCTGTTTGTCTGTTTGTCATGCGAAAACGCTGGAACGTTTCCTGTTGTTGGCATTTTTAAGAAATCTATGATTTGTACAGATGCTAGGAAATTGAAATAATTGAAATATAAATGTTTCTCGTATGGGAATTCATAGTATTAATATTCTTTTTATTTATATTTATAACCCTCAAAAGATAAAGCGAAAAATTAAAATAGATCATTCCTCTGGAGATAAATCGAACCCAAAACCGCTCGTTTGAAACGCAATCGCTGTCAAACTGCGCTACGATGGCCTCTCTAATGGCCTCCTTAATAATATCATAAGAAATTACAAAGCTAAACAAAAAGAAATGTAACATAATGTTCAATTCCAACAAATAGTTTCTGAGATTAGTGCATTCAACCAAACAAATTTTTTATCTTTACAAGAACACTACGCCATACTATGTCTTATCATCCAGTTTCGCTAAACAAAAGTTATGAAAATGGAACCTGTACAGCACTATTAGTTAAACGCTATAGCGCACTGTCCACAAAAAACCACTCACCTATAGGTAAACTAATTGTAGCACTGCACGCTTCGAATTAGAATTTTGTAGGTCACCTGCATTGACCATTTTACTATACACTTTATTGGCCATACCAGCATAAAGGATTTTACTAGAAAACGGTTTAAAACTTTTATCTAATATTATTTGAAAAATTATTTTGAAACAGCTGCTTTTTTTTACTTTTACGCTGTATTTTTGAGGCATTGTGTTGAGTGGCGAAACTCAACGTTCACTTTGTCTTGCTGAGGAAAAATAGAATAAAAACAATTCATTCCCCCGCGTGGGAGTCGAATCCCGCAAATATAGACCGAATAGACAAAGCCGAGACTGGATCTGTTATGTTTTATTTAGGGTATAGGATCAGTTATTGCCTGGTGATAATTAGGGTCACACAAGTAGTGTATTGACACTAGGTTCCCAGGTACCCTCTGCCTGCTCTGCTATGTGCAGGATGCAGCATATAGCTAAAAATATAAAAAAAGAAGAGACAAGATTGTTCTACTTAATAAATGCTTTAATTAAAATGTTTGTTACATACTTCAAATATTTTTTCAAGATCTATACTGCATATTTTAGTATGATAAATTTTATATAGAAAATATGAAACTGTTAATAAACAGTTTTTTTGGGTGTTGTTATTTCTTTTGGGGACACTGTAGTGGCTTCCTTGCAGGTGGTGGAGGAGGCAAATCGTCTCTACAAGGCAAACGTTCCCTTAAAACAACTTCCTTACCACAAAATTTGTTGTAAACATCCAGGAAAGCCTTCCCTACAACGTATACCGCATTTCTAAATATTTCGTCTGTCTCCTTTGGAAAGCATAACGCACCACCCGTGAGAAGTCCAAGAGTTGTGAAGAAGAGACGGCGTGGTACTCCACCACCGGCACCAAGAAAGTAACCAGCAACTCCACTGGTCGCTACCACAGCTTGTCTCATGATTAAATTGTCAGGATCTCTCATATTCTGCTTAAATTGCCTTTTAGCATCTCGAATTTTATTACAAGTATTCTTACACTGTTCTTGTATAGTACATTTTATTTTGCATATATTAAAACCTACTTCTTGTCTATAGTATCGAACATATGGAAGAAGAAATCTATGTATCAATTTCACATTAGCATCTGGACATTTCTCATTTTTCTCAACGAAATCTTTGTATTCGTAATGTGGGCATTCATAAAGGGGTAGTTCACTGTATTTCATTGGGGGTGGATTCTTAGGTGGCTCTGGAGCTGCAGCTTCTACTATCGGGATTAGCTTGAACCTTGAACCAACTAACCCTGCCTTTAGAATATCTATCCATATCGTCCCAATAATATAAAGATCACCAAAGCTTGTATTATTTAATGGTTCTTTAATATAAATATTATTAGAACTTTGATGTGTTTCACGTGAATTATTGTCTTTGTTGTATTCTAAATTTTTGCTTAAACAAGATTGCATTTCACAATAAATTTAATATTTATTACTATTTACGAGAATTTTTTGGTGTGACGTTAAAAATTTTGACGCATTTGTTTGTTTGTGTTACAGATAAATTAAAGTGTTTGATTGAAAAATTAAAAAGTACTAATATTTTTAAATATACAGTTCTTTTTTGTAAACTTCAATATAAACAAGCGCGTATACAGTTTTTTACTTCAGAAATGTACAATAACAAAAAAATAAATACTTTTTTTTGTGAAAATGTATGAAGATTAAACCCCACAGGAGATGGTCACCTATTAATTGAACAATATAGTATGCTCTGTATGTAGTATCAAATGAGGTCCCTTCCTATAATATAGATATACTAAATTATTTCCAACTAGCAACCAAGACAGTTTCGCTCGCGTAACTTTATTGTTATATTATACTCAAATTTAAAAAAAATCTTTACAAAAATTATACCCTATGCATAATTCTGATAAATAAATAATCTATATTTTTTATTTATCAATTTCCTAAAGCCACTCAACACCCAACCTCTCAAATTATAGCGTAGAACGTAGTATCTTAATGCTATATATATTTCTGATGCCAACCCTGTTATACAGGAAAAAACATGAAGATGTCTTCTTAGGGTTCCGTATCTCAAAAGGTAAAAACGGAACCCTGTATAGGCGTCATTATTTCAAATGATGTCAAACTTCCAGTCTATACTCCCTTAAAGCACAAAAAAATCAATCTTCTAAGTCAACGCAATCAAAAAATATGAGCGTTTACGCATCAATTTTGCTGCATCTTGTATGAAATTCACTGCGTAATCAAGATCTAAGCGTAATTTCCTTAAACCTAAAGTTATGAAATTTATTATAAAGTGAGTGCTTACAATATAAGTGAAGGAAAATATTTGAAAAGTCAAAATTTATGGATATCTCTATGAGACAAATTTAGAAATAATCATTACAAAATTATATTTGCAGTTAATTTCACATAAAATGTGTGCCTATACCCGCAAAATTAATTTGGCAACTTTTATAAGTTGTAGGTTCCGTTGGCCTACATTCCTGAAATTAGTACTCGATAGGGGAATCCGACTCGCGCTTAACCGATTTTTCGAATCAAACAACAATTTCACTCAATATTTCATTCACATAAGTATCAATTGACAGATAGATTCGGAAACTATCGAAATCATATCGAACTCGATTACGTAAAGCAATTCAAGATTGCAAGAAAAAAAGTCCGAAACTGCAGCTTCATACACCACGTATCCCATTTCTATTGGACCAACCAGTGAATGTCCTAATAAAATATGCCTTGAACTGTAAGACGGAGGTCTAAGGTTCAAATTCCAGGTGGAGGTAATTTTGAGAAGATCACCAATAACTGGTTAGTTAAGAGCGAAAAATAACCGTTTTACAAGTCTATATAAAAATGGTTAGGTTTTATAGCGAATTGGTGTTAGTAAGGATTTTGTGTGATAGAAAAGTTTATGATCGTGATAGTGAACTTGGAGAAGGTTAGGATTATTCACGTTTTCAATATCTAAGATCTATTTCGTAAACAGTTAAAAATAAAAAAGTAGCCGTTATGGCGCAGCGTGCGCCTTTCAATTGACGATGTGGGTTCGATTCCCATTCGGGAAAATAAAATATTTATTATTTTCGCGCTCTGGTAACAAGGCAAAGCGCGATGTTGAGTTCCGCTACTCAACAATACTTCAATAATTCTGCTGATTAATTATAAAAAAAAAACATAACCACCTTTAAGCACAGATATATTAACGAATTCTTTCTAAAATATATTATTATTTATGTTGTAGATTATACTTGTTCAAAATAAACGTCTCATATAATTGTTATAACACTAGCGACCCGCTTGCGGCTTCGCCCGCTTGTACTATACTATCATTTATCTATTAACCTGGAGTATTTTCGTAATATTATAATATTATCAATTTATAGTTTTCAGATAATTAAATAATATTAATTATTTTAATATAATATTACAGCAATATAGTCCAACAAAATACTGTGTTTGCTATTATTTTTTATTTATAAACTGATTAATCACTTAATCTTAGGGAAAACTTGCCAAAATCGTTTCTGAGATTAGCGTGAACAAACAGATACACAGACAAAGAGACCAAAAAAATAAAAATCTATGTTGTTAAATTACATTGTTAAGAGCTCCCAAAATATTTTTTTCTTATAAATCTTTCATGTACAGACACCGTTAAGTTATTATTTTATTATAAGAATAGATAGATAGATATAGATATTTTATCTATATCTATATAAATAGAAACCAGTCTGAAATGACTATAGCGTATAGACTATATAATAGACGGACGGGAACGAGTAGATAAACACATAATAGGTCTTTGTTTAGGAACAATATTATCAATTGTGCCTGTAGCCGGTTGATATATGGGCTGTAACTAACTAGATGTTGTAGACATCGATTATAGGATAGTTATGGTTGTAGGTTCGATTCCCACATTGGGGGACTAATGTTGTTGGGAAAATGTATTTAAATAAAAAATCTGCTTCACTCTGTTTCCTGCCTACAACAGTGTAGGCAGAGGGAACCTAGTGTTGAAACACTCCGTTCCTCACATTCCAACGAATTTTTTGAGGAATTGCGGAACTCAACGCCGGGCTTTTGCCTTGGTGTTGGAGCGAAGAAATAAAAATATAAATAAACATAATTTATTCCCTCGAGTGGGGATCGAACCCACATCTATCAAGTTACAGTGACACTCTTGTACCCCTGCGCCACGACGGTCTCTAAGTATTTAAATTATATTTATTTTCTCAGTTCCGGTGATATGAGAATGCATACATGAATATATTCATTATTATATGCTTGTATAGATCATTTCGTAAATACGAAAACTAGTTTTACCTACGGTCTCGCCCTCGTGGTAAAATAGATATAATTAAGAGTCGGATATGACACATGACTCATTCTAAAGATCCAAAATAACTAATCAGCTTCACGCTGTATCCCGCACATAGCAGGGTAGGCAGAGGGAACCTAATGTTAAGACACTCCGTTCCCCACTTTCTGCCGAATTCTGGAGGCATTGCGTGTTGAGTGGCAGAACTCAACGCCGCGTTTGGTTTCGACACCAGAGCGACGAAATGAAAATGTAAATTTAAGTAAATATTTCATCTCCTCGAGTGGGGATCGAACCCACAACCAGTCGGTTTTACAGTCGCACTTTGTGCCCCTGCGCCATGACTGGGATCTCCAAAATAACTTTAACTGGAAAATATGAAACGGAAATATTTTAAAAGGAACGTTGTGTTTTAACATTAGGCTCCCAGGTTCCCTCTAGCCAGTACTGTGCGAGATACAGCGTGAAGTTAAAAAAATATTTAATTAGTATTTTTGAAATAGATAATAACTAGTCGTAGCTCGCAACTTTGTTTATGTAATATCCTGGTTTTTCCTGTTTCCTATTTAGGAATTTCGGGAAGTTAAGTTAGTACTGCTCTCATTTTGTCTGTACGTGGTCTGTCAACTAATCGGTAACGAAAAATTTTTAAATATATAAAACTACTCTACTAGCACTTATTTAGAAGTTAAGTTAATTCCTAAGTGTGGAATAACACTTCAAAAATGTAAAAATATACCCTACTGGTTTTGATACGCGGTGGATTTCTTGCTAAATGCAGAAAAAAACGATGGATAAACGCTCGTATCTTTTGGAGGTTAATTTTTTCTTGGTGCAAGGGACCTGCATAGTAATTTTAACTTGATACGTCCACGCGATCCTGAATTAAATAATCTTAACAATGTGTTTCTATAAAGGGTCAATTTTTTTCATTTTGAGATGCAGAACCCTAATAAGCAGAGAACGGAGAAATACACTGATAAATTATCTCCATCACCACCAATATTACTTTTTAAATAGAGCTGTGCTTACAGATTGAACTACAAAATACCAAAAAAGGCATCACAACCAACCGCCGGCTGTTCCCGAACAAAATCATAAGTAACGAAAGTTTGTAAAGCTCAAATATTATATAATTGTATATACTGACCATTGTTTTCTGAGCGGCCTTAGTAATCTCGTATTATGATAAAGATATGCTGGAAGAGACAGGGGGAAATATTTGTTAATATAAAAAAAAATAGCGTTGAGTTCCGCGACTCAACATACATTTTCTATAAGAATACGGCGTAAATATAAAATGCGGTTCGTTCCCCGTGTCTTAACAGTAAGTTCTCTCTGTGTACTCTACTTTATCCAAGATCCAGTGTGAAGCTAAAAAAAAATGTATTACTCAACTTCAAATTCCAAGGTTTACAGATACGAGTTAAAAATATTTTGCTTTCATTTTCCTCTATTTTTTTCAGTGCCTTCATTACACACGCACCAATACCTACATGTAAGGTTGCCAAAAAAACATACATAACTTTTTTAGATCATGATATATCCCGCACATAGCAGGGTAGGTAGAAGGAACCTGAGGACCTAGTGTTACGACACTCTGTTCCCATCAAGGCACTTCTGGTGCCCAATATCCGATGAATTCTTGAGACAGTATGTGTTAAATGGTAAAACGCTGCTCTTTCTCTTGTTAACAAAGCAACGAAAAAAAATATTAAATATTTCATTCCCTCAAGTAAGAATAGAACCCACAATCGTCGCGTTCACAGTCACAAACTTATGCCCTTGCGTCACAACGGCCTCAATTTACGATCACATCCTATAATATTGTAGATTTAAAGATTCTCCAAGAGCTGTACCTTCCAGTTTATTTTAATTTGAAACAAACTCTGACAGCCCAAAGCAATGTGGAACAATAGACCATTACTTTTACAGCACATTGTGCTTAAACACCGCGACTTCTTGTTAGCCGTACGTTAAAATTTTATTATGATCGCGAAAATTTGTTTAAATATGAATTTATGTTTTTGAATCATAGGTAGGTTCTCTCGTTTTTTTTAGCTTTAGTGTATATGCGTTGAATTTTACCACGTGACAGATAATGTCTCGTATTAGGTGGGAATTGGAACGGAGAATCTGGACACTAAGTTCTTTTTGTTAAGGATAAAGCGTGAAGCTAAAATAGTGTCAGTTTTTAAGCCTTACGCCGTCTTTTGTACATAGCTTGGTAAGCAGAAGGTACCTTGTGTTAAGAGACTTCAGTCCCCACGTACCGCTTAAATTTCGAGATATTGCATATTGAGAGGTAAAACTTATCGCCGCGCTTTGTCTCGTTACCAGAACGAAATAATTTTAAAAATTACATTCGCATTTCTGCGTAAATAGTTTCACGCTGTATCTCGCATACAGCAGGGTAGGCAGAGAGAACCTTGTGTTAAATCTCTCCGTCAACCTCTGTATGTTTAAAATCAAAATATTATTTGTGTGGATTCACGCTGTATCACGCACTTGGCAGGGTAAGCAGAGACCTGGGAATCTATTTATAAGACGCTTCCCTTCGCCAAGATATCACCAAACTGTAACAAAATAAAATCTTTTATCTCGAAATACAGTATAGTTCGAAACAGCATGTAAAGTGGAGAATGAAGTGTTTTAACACTAGCTTCTCTCAGGAAGATGAAATTAAATATTTACATTATCAGCTCATTAAGCATTTAGCAATATTTTTTCAGCTTCACGCCATATCCCGAATAAAGCAGAGAAGGCAGAGGAGACCTAGTGCTAAGACACTCCGTTCCACACTACACTCAAGATAATTTGCAATTAATTACACAGCAATATTGGTAATTTCAATCGACATTGTTTGTTTGTATGCAAATTGAAACCGAGCAAAATGAATACTAATAAGTAATTTATAATAGCTGCTGCCCGCAACTTCGGACGCGTGGATTAAATAAAATAAGGTTATTTTTTTTGTTTATTTTTTTTTAAGGAAAAGGCAAGGCAAACAAGCGTTCGGGTCACCTGATGGTAAGTGATCACCGCCGCCCACGAGCCCGTGCAGCATCAGAGGAGCTACTTAAGCCTCCGGTCGAGTCTGCCCATGCATGTTGCCATTGCTGCCGTGGCGACGTGACTCTATCACATATACTTTAGTCGCCTCTTACGACACCACCAGTACCAGGATGATCCTATTCTAGGCCGGGATCACACGGCACAAAAGAACGGCACACGGCCCAAATTTTATAGTTTCACGATGTAGGCAAAGGGACCCGTAGTGTTAAAATACTCTTTTCTCTATCTATATCGCTCAATTTTCGAAGCGTTGAGTGGCGGAACTCACCACCGCGATTTGTCTGTGTTTTTTATGTTTTCAGAACTAGGGAATAACCATAATAGTTTAGCCTCCCGAGTAGGAATCGAACCCACAACCGTCGTTTTCACAGTCAAAAACAGTTCAAATGCCCCACGTTAGTGAATCACAAACAGAATATTTAATAGGAAATTCGGCGACCGTTCAGTCACGGTTTTGGCTATGTTTTTTTTTTATGTGACCAGTGCTTAAAGACCGTAACTTTGAGGGTTAGACTTTAGCGATGACATAAGGAATTATTTGTTAAGGTAAAGTTGATTTATATATAAAACTGGCGACCCGCTCGCGGCTTCGCCCGCTTTTTTCCGGGATAATCTTTTAATACACTGATTGGCGTTTGTTTTTAATATGTGTTTGCTAGAGTGTATACGATGGTTCCGTACCAATTCCAGGATTGTAGGTAAACGGGAAGTGTAACTTATAAAACTTGACAAAATTAAATTTGCTGGTATATGTATTTATTTTGTATGGAATGAACGATAAGTATAAGTTTGTAATATATAATAGCTTTCATCTGTAATATTTTTTTCCATTTTTTACCTTCTTGTTCTGCAAGTTCTAGCTTCTTGCCCTATTTAATAATTCTAGGTGTAAGGAAAATATCCTACAGTTTTTTGATTACGCGACTAATAACTTAAGTTTGCGGGCGTAGGTGTTCATTTTGTATGAAATTAACTACAAATATAAATTTGTATTTTTTTTCTATAAAAGACATATAAATATTATTTATTTTTTGTTTATTTATATTAAACGTTCTCATTTTGTGCCAAAATTTTATAACTGTGGGTCAATATTACGCAGTAATTTTATAAAAAATGCATTAAAAATTTTACATACATTTTCGTATCTTTTGATTGTGTGCACCAATTTTTGTTTACTCTGCGCAATCTTAAGATAAATGATCTTGACAGACGGACTGACTGGCCTCAAATAATATTTAAAAAAAAAACAAACAATTCCACTTCTCCTTAACCAAAACGCTTTAGACACCGACGCGGTCACACACCGCTACTCTACCTTAACAAAATACTTGTAGAATATTTATATATTTAGATTCATCGATGACCCCTATAGTATAGTAGGAAAAAAATATTAAACCAGCTTCACGCTGTATCCCGCACATAGCAGGTTAGGCGGGAAACTTAGTGTAAAGACACGTCGTTCTCTACTTTCCGACGAATTTTGAAGGCGTGAGTGGCGGAACTCAACGCCACGCTTTGCCTGGACACCAGAGCGAAGAAATGGAAATATAAGTTTTTATAAATATATAGTTATAGTTATATTAGTTTGACATATTATAAGTTTGACAACTTTTTACTTTTTATTTTAAAATAATTCCCCTAATTAAAAATCGAACCCACAACCATTGCGATTACAGTTAGAAGCTACCCCACTGTACCAATAGATTCTTTTTAATTTACCTGGCATTAATATATCAATACTAACGTCCACCCATTGAAGTCATCAACAAACTTCTTTCATACAAAAATACAATGTGAAGACATAAATTAAATGCATTCATAAAACATAGGATTCGAACTCGCTACCTGAGTTGTGAAAGACCTTTGTCAAAAGTGATTTGGGAGAACGAATTTTTAGCTTTTTTTTTTTGGTATCTCGCTTTAAAGATTTAGTAAGTTGAGTCAGTTTTTTTTAGTTCATCATAATATAAATTTTGAGTTAGTGTATGGATAAAATAAGAAAATAAATACACTTTGTTAAGTTTATTTACTTTTTTCTTTGTTTGAGGCTGTCGTGGTACAGAGGTGCGACGGTAAACGACGGTAAAAGACCGTTGTAAGTTTGATTCCCACTCGAGGTAATGAAATTTGCGAATGAATCTCGCCTCGTTAATTCAAGGAAATGTGGGGAACAGAAATATCTAAATGGGAACGTCTGTGTGTGTGTGTCTTAATGCTAGGTTCCCAGGTTCCTTCTGCCTATCCTAGCAGGATACATATAAAGTGAAACTGCTTTTAAAAATAAGATATCTAAGTAAGGCTAGTTATTTACTGTATAATAATTTAATGAACAAAAGTTTAAGAGCAAAATTGATTCTGTGTGTTATTTTTTTCATGCTTTATCCCGTAAAGAAGATAGAGATATCTTTTTGTTAATACACTCCTTTCTCTTACCTCCACGCGATCTTAAAACAAACAGACACACAGACAGACAATAAAGTGATCATATAATCCTTTCCTTTTTTTTTAAAGTACGAAACCCTAAAACCGGTTTCCCTAACTACAGCCACAGCTTGGTTTTAAAAGACATATTTCGGCGTCGATTCGAAGCGAAGCTTTGAAGTCAAATGTATCGGAAATAATTCGATATCAATAGAATGGGTTGGAATTTATGTAATTAGGGGAGGTAGGGGGTGAAATTTTCGGGAGTAATTTAAATTCAACCCTTTCACAGGTTGATAACCCTATCTTTCGTGTTTTTTATCTACGCATTTTTTTGTATTTCACTGAACAAATTAGGTCATCGTGTTTAACTGTAAAAATTTATGTTTGTTGGTTTGATTCTTATCTGGGGGTATGAGTTATTTTTTTGCTCGCTCTTTGAGATACAACGCGGCTTTTAGTTCCGACATTGAGAAAAAAGAATGCTAAAATCTCTATTCTGATTATATGTTATGGGCAATAATCAGAATAGAGATTTTAGAGTTCTTGTGTCAAATGCGACACTTGTTTACCGAGTTATTCTTTTTTTTCGCTTCACTTTAATCCTAGCTGAGTAACTAGGAATCAGGTCTTTCCACACCTCTATCGCCATCTTCCTTCATCTTCTTCATACATACCTTTCGAAGGGTCATCATGTGCGACCGTGCGACCTTCCTCGAATATCATCAATACTGTATTTTCGAAGATCAACTAAAGTGTACCCTCGCATCTCTTATGCGCTTTTTTTCTAATCTTCAAAAACATTACGTTTATGTAGTATAAACATAATACCAAACAGGAATTCGAACGCACACATCAGTCATCGTACTAAGTATTAACCCAATTGCGTCAAGTTTATATTTAATTTTTAACTCTAAAAGTAGAAATTTTTATTTAAGAGATATCAAAAATTTAAGGATTTTCTGGTATAATGGAATAGGATCTGATTATAAAGATAATGGTTCTGAGTTCGTTACCTACTTAGGCATGTTTATAATTTAAATTCTCTAAGCAGGAATTGAACCCGCATCCATTGCATTTACAGTGACAAGGTATCTTATTGCCCCACGAGCGACGGCCTCGTTCAACCAGTTAATTATCGATTATCTAACAATATCAAATATCTATACAAAATTATAATTAAAAAATTCTTTAAAACAAAGACTGAGCCATTGCAAAAGTAAAAGTCGATGTTATCGATTCGAACTTGTGACCATCTCATTCTTACGATGAAAAAAAAACGTTTCTTAAATTTTATTTAGTCTAAATGTACGATAGCTTTTCGTTTTTGATACATTGCGTGCTTGTATTGTGATTATTTTCAATAGTTTTTCAATTGTTATCTTATCAGCTTCACGCTGTATCCCGCACACAGCAGGGTAGGCAGAGGGAACCTATTGTTAAGACATTCCGTTCCCCACTTTCTGCCGAATTCTGGAGGCATTGCGTGTTGAGTGGCAGAACTCAACGCCGCGCTTTGCCTCGACACCAGAGCGAAAAAATGGATATATAAATTTAAGTAAATATTTCAACTCCTCGAATGGGGATCGAACCCACAACCAGTTGGTTTTACAGTCACACTTTGTGCCGCTGTGCCACGACTGGCCTCAATTGTTATCTTATGATTTGATAAAATTTTAGTTTTAGTTAAGTAAAGTCTAATTATAAATTTATATTAAAAATATAATACAATACCATAGAGTCCACTTGTGATGCAAGGGAAATAGACGTGAAGAATAGCAGAGTAGGCAGAAGTAACCTGGGAACCTAGTATTAAGAGACTCCGTTCCCATTAAGACACTTCTGTACCCCAATTTCTCGGTGGAACTCAAAGTAGTGCTTGGCCTACAAAGAAAATATTTCATTTCCTCGAGTGAGAATCGAACCCACACTCTGTCGTCTTTTATTACACTACTGGCCTCAATGAACAGCAATGTATATTATAAACTTCTAAAGAACCATTTCTAAATAAGTTACTTTGATAAAGTGAGGTAAGATAATCGTGATCGTAACTGAACGCTGAGTCATTCAGATGTTTTCGAATATTATTTGATTTGATAGTTGTATTGTTAGAATGAAATATACTATAGACCATTTGACAGTGACGCGATGGCTGTGGGTTCGATTTCTGCTTAAAATATTTTTTTTTATAGTTTCACGCTTTATCTCCGGTCCGGTCCGGTTGCGTAGCTGTGTTGCCAGAAAGACCGGACCGCCGAATGCTAAGGATTCTCATATATTTTCTCCTTGTAGACGTACGCTGTCTTCCATTGCTGAATTTAGACCTCCTTCATCGAGTGCCAACTATCCCAATCTCGGGCAGCTCGCATCCATCTGCTGCCAGCCTTTTTTAAGTCGTCCTGCATGTGTGCTAAGAGAAAGAGAGAGAGGAGAGAGAATACATGAAATATGTTATATTAATTAATTTTCATTTTCCTGATGGGTTCCGACACTCAAGATTTCGAATTTAAGCGTATCCCGGAGAACGAAATATTTTTTTAGGTTCTCTTATACTAAGCGGAAAAAGAATAGAGTAGTTGTAAAAGATTATTTTTTTGAGCCTCACACCTATATCCCGCGTCCAGAAGGAGCAGAAGGAGCCCAGTGTGGAAACACTCCGTTCCCCCGTTCTAGACCAATGTTCGAATCATTTCGTATTCGATGGCGGAATTTAACACCACACCTTGCCTTGTTATCAGAGCCAAGAAATGAAAATAATTCATTTTCCCCAGTTGGAATCGTACCCACAACCGTCGCGCTTAAAGTCAGAAGCTGAGCCGCTGCGTTGCACCTCCTTTGTTTATGATAAATCCAATTAATATACCTACTATGACTCATATACCTTTGAATTGAATTTGAATATTTGAATCCACGTCCTTTTAGGTAGCAGACACATTTTACATATTATAGCAGCACTGGGATTATCATTTCTCAAAATTTAGACTTCTTATTTCCTGAGGCCACCGAAGCTTAGCGAATCAGCGTGTGACTCTAAGCGGTTGTGAGTTCACCGTTTTGTTCACCGCGGCGTTGAGTTCCGCAACGCGCAAAGGCACTACAATTGGGTGGAGCGTGGGAAACGGAGAGTATTAACACTAGGATTCATCTGTCTATATGAAACTAAGTATAAAATAAAATAACAGTATACACAACAAGTGCGATCGCTCCTCAAACTAAAATGAAAGCATTAATAGTGGATATTTAGTAGTTTCTTTGTCGACTCGAACATTTTCATTATACTTTAAATTGCGAACAAGTTTTTGTAATATGTATGGAGAATGTTGGAAATTCCTTCACTATATATGGACCGTGGCTTTACTTAGATTTTTTTTACATTATTTGTACTTATTCATATATTTTATTCTCCGATTTTTGCCCAAAAATGAAGCAATGGATGGTGTAATTCGTTTCCCTGAACGGGAATCGAACCGATGGCCGTTTCATGTTTGATGATGATTTTTTGACATATATATGGCAGGTTAATCGGAGGAAGAAAAATTCTAATTATTTCACTCCCCCAAGAGAGAATTGAACCCATAACAGTTTCCTGCGCCACGACCACCTCAATGTATGTTGATATATTTTAAATATATTATGTTTTAGGCAGCATGCAAATTGGACGAAGAGTAAAGAGAAGAGTAAGATACTCCGTTTCCCCCAAAAAAAATTTAAAGCTAAGAAGTATAAGGTAATTCTTTACAACGAACTGACGACAAAAATCTTTTATTCAACATTATATACTTACTGTAATAGTGTAATAATTTTGTAATTTTCGTTACAACAAAGATAATGGCTTATTAAATATTATGTAGTTTGACATAAGTAATTTACTCTTAAAGGATAATCCGAATTACTAGACGGGTGAATATTGCATCTCTTTATTAGGGTTCCGTTTTAGCCAACGAGTAAAACGGAACCCAGACCCTATTACTAAGAGTCTGGTACTGTTTGTTTGTCTGTGCATCTGTCATCAGGTTGCATCTCATGAACTGTTATAGTTAGATAGTTATATTATATTCATGTTTATAATATTATATTTTCACAGACGACTAACTAATTACCAAAAACCACAATTAAAAGAAATATTGAATGAGGCTCCCAAGCAACAAACGTGATTTTTACCGTCTTTATAGATAATGGCATGGAACCTTTCGTGCGCAAGTCCAACTTCCCCTTGTCTGGTTTATTATATCTATATGAAAATCTTAAGGGTTTTATAAAATGAGTTATCTTGGTGAAATGGCACACCGCCTGACAGTAAACGAGATAGTTGTGGCTTCGATTCCCACTCACTGGAGAAGGACTTGTTTGATTTCCTTGCTCTGGACACAAGACAAGCCGTGGCATTGAATTTCACTCAATATCTCAAAAATCTACTCAAAGAGATAAGCTCAGAGATTTTTTTACGCCCTATTTAGTATAGCAGGCCTGTCTGCCTATAGGCAGAGATTAAGTGTCAAGACACTTCGTTCAAGTTGCTGAAAGTGAAATTGAGTGGTGGAACAGAACGCCATATTTCATGTTAGCAGTGCCGGAAATAAAAAAAAATAATAGTCACTCCTTCGATCAAATCGAACCTCCAACCGTATTAACCTCCACACAATAAAATCCTATAACCCACTGTGCTATAAAGGCATCTTCATACATACAAATTATATGTATGGTACATACAAAAACGTATCTTAACAGCGGGAAACTGTCTGCGAGCAACAATGCCGCTTAATGATCGATAATAACCAGTGATATGTCGAATAAAAACTCGATCTTTCAACAATAAATTTCATCGAAATTTGATTCCGTATATAATTATTAATTATATGAATTATATTTCAATTTAAAGGACAGCAGTGGCCACCGTGGACACAGTGTCTGACTATTAAGGCAACGGTTATGGGTTCGATTCTTATTCGGGGGTATTAATTATTTAGATTTTTAAACTATTATAAAATGACAAAACGCGGAGTTGCACTCCGCTGCAGTATCTTAATACTAGGTTTTCCTCTGCCTACGATGCTATAGACGGGAATTTTTCAAAATTATTTTTAATTTTATACTATAGTGGAGCAGTATGCCAGCGTCTAACTGCTAATTTGTTGTTTGTGGGTTCGATTCCCACAACTATATTTAAAGTTTTCCCAATTCCCTGTCCTGGACAAATAGTATGAACGGAGAACAGAGAGTTTTTGAGGTTTCTCTGCTTACTCTGCAAAAAGGTGACTTTACAAAATGACTATTTTAAATTTCAAGAATACATTACAGATCCCTAACTTGAACTCAAAAAAGTTTAAGCCGGCGTAAAACGGATTCAATCGGCCCAGCATAAATTTGAAATGAAAATAATTTAATTTTATTATTATTTATATTTTGCATCTTTCCTCCTTTTGTTTTTAATTATTTGTGTCTTAGGTACAATGTTGGTGATTTATCATTTAGTGAGATTACAGGTTCAAACTTATTTAAAGCATTTTTTTTTATGGATGCTATTATTCATAGATCTTGCTTATAGTTTACTTGAAAGCTTACTTAAAAAAATCAAAATCAGCTTGACGTATATCCCGCACACGGCAGAGTAGGCAGAGGGAACCTAGTGTTAAGACACTCCATTCTCCACATGTACAAAATGAACAAAAAACACAGGAAAACAGAGGGAACCTAGTGTTACTATACTCCGTTTTGTATTCTTACCGCGATTTGTCTTCTTACTAAATTAGATTTCCCCGGAGTGTGCTTCGAACCCACAACCGCCACGTTTATAGCCACATTCTGTGCTGCAGCACCACGACGGCCTCAGAATATATCTATATTAGTCTTCCGTCAGTCATTAGAAAACACATAGTAAGCTGACAATTGGTGTGTAGGTATATTTTTTTAGTAGTATTGGGGGCCCTAAGACAAAATGACCAAAGATTCCTACAGCAACGGAAGAACATAGGAGCTCACGTTTTACTCTAAAAGACGATTTCACGCTTTATCCCGCAAATAATAGAGTACGTAAATAAAATCTAATAATAAGACTAACTTTTGCACATTCCATCTAAATTAAAAACATTGTGTGTTGATTGACGGAAATCAACGCCGCGATTAATCTTGTCAGAACGGGAATTGAACCAGGAACCATTGCGTATACAAATGCCATCTCAGGATGTTTTAAAAGATAAAATACTTTAAAATCAAAATTAAAAGGAATTCCGTCGTCAGTCTCTCATGTTCACTCAACGGGGGTCTTGCCTTTGAATACGCTTAATTCGAGGTCATATCTTTTTTTTTAATATGTATCGTGTAATTTTTTTAATATGTCAATACAGATAATATATTAATTTTATAATTCACTTTGATATGTTGATGCTAATTTATGTATATATGTATGTATGATTAAATAATAAATTTCAATCTGTTGTTCAGTGATTTCAAAAGAGCGGAGAGATTTATCACTAGATTATCTTTGTGCTTGATAAAATTTTAAAAACGTTTTCTTTTTAATTTTACGCTGAAACCCGCATATTTGCATTTACTTATATTATATACAAAATTACGTATAGAATCATTTTATTTTCAGGTCTACGTGACGCAGTGGAACATCGTCTCTCAAGCTCAACTTAAAACTGTGGGTTCGATACCCAATAATTTCGTTAACAAGACAAAGCGCGGCGTTAAAATCTGCCCACCCAACTCACTATGTGTCGATTACATGAAGGAAAAAGGAAACACTATGCGGAAAAAACCTTTTTTTTGCTTAAATTGTATATTTATATATGAACAAACGGCATTATTTAAATTTTAAAAACTTTATTCCACTTACCGCCGAATCTTGTTGCATCCGATGTCGGATTCATATAAAATTATTACAAATTAAAGAAATTTTAAAATTTTGCAAGTCCCCTTTATGATTTGCCGAAATATTTAAACGGTCGGAAATGTTTTTTTGTGTCGTTTTAAATAAATGTATACTTATATTGAATTGATAATTAAAATGAAATTTCTTTTTTAAGAACTATAATAAAAAAAAGGAATATTTTGTGCAAATTTATGTTGAAAATTATGTTATTGTGTGGATGTTCATTAGTTTTCGAAATACAAAAAGTTCTTAATAAAATTAAAATTTATTTTCTCAGTAAGACGTTTTAAACGTATAATTGTAAAATGTGAGCCAAGTTCAATATTGAATTATACGAAGCTCTCAACTTCATCGTCATCGAAATTTACATACCCATGTATGAGAGTTCTGTGTTTGCTCAAGATATGTATTTTTTTTAGTGACTCTGTATCCCGCACATAGTGGAGTGATAGAGGAAACCTGGGAGCCTAGTGTTACGACACGGCGTTATCATTAAGACACTTCCGTTCCTTACCTTTTCACTGAATTCTTAAGACGTTGCGTGTTGAGTGGCGGAACTCAACGCCGCTCCAAGCCAAATTTGCTGTCCCTGCGCCACAACGGCCTAGATTATAATGTTATTATTGAGATAAAATTATAATTTAGTTATATTCCTTTGCTAATGTTATAGCTAAGGTCACCTTATCTTTTTTTTTTATATTTATTGATACATCTAACACATCAAACTAATTTAATAAAGGAGCCGTTCATTAACAAAACGAATGTAAAAATGATAAACGCTTTCACGAAACAATCGAATCGATTCGGAATAATATGCTAATATGAATCTAATTTACTTAATGATGGTAACAGATTAAATATCGAATACTAAATCGTTTGAATGTTATCGATTTTTTTTCGATTATAGCACTAGATTTTACTGTGGCTTCGTTTCCGTGGTCGCATGGGAATATTTTAAATTTGTGGAAAATGAAGAGGATAAAAAATCGAATATTATATGTTTTTCTTAATAGTATTTAATAAAGCATTTTTGATCTAAGTCAATCGTAGTGTATTGGAACGTCTGACTGAAAATGTGGCAGTTGTGAGTTCAATATCCATTCTGAATTATTTTCGTATCCTCGCTCTGGTATAAAGACAAAGCGCGGCGTTGATTTCCGCCACTCAACACGCAATGTTTGGAAAATTCGATAGTGCGTCAGGAACCGAGATTCTTAACACTGACAGTATAATGACACTTGTGAGTTCAATTTCAGAGAATGAATTATTTTCATATCCACATTCTGGTATTAAAAAGCGCTGTCCAGCAACCAGTGATTTGTCACTGAATGAGTGGGAAGTGGGGAATCACTCCGTCCTCTGGTACAAAAATAAAAAGGGAATACACTGAGGTTCCCTCTTTAAAGACATTAAATACTGGTCATACACAATTTGCTGATCTAAAACTATTTTAGTGATACATTCATTTTATAGGTTTTCATATAAAAACTTTTCCTTAGGCATTGAACGGTTGAGGGACTATGAAGATTTAGAAACGATATTAAAAAAATCTGTTTTGTCGATTGTAAATTTTTTTTATAAGTAATTTAATTAACATAGATTTGAACATAAATTATTATTTTTAGAATTCTGAATATAAAAAAAGTTTAGTTAAAATTTACGTTTTGTTTAATTGCAAAAGTTTGTAATCAACGTCTTATAGAAGTTGCTGTTATAATAAAATTATTCCAAAATTTTATATGATTTTAGTAAGCCTATTATTATGCAAAAATGTTTCATGTTAGTCGTTTGCCAGATCTTATATCAACTCTGACCACAGTTACGATTGAAATAATTGATGAAATCCAATACAAAAATATTTTTTCAATTCGAAGTTCCCAAGATTAACGCATACAACCAAATAAATTCCACAAAATAAATAAATATTTTATTTCTTCGAGTGGAGGTTGAACCCACAACCAGTCGCGTTTACAGTCACACTTAATACCACTGCGCCACGACCGGCCTCATTCATCAGCTTTATAATATTAATATTGAAGTATATGCACAGGTTCCACAAATTGTCTCCACGTACTTAACTCTATGGCCGGATATCAAACACCCTACTATTACATTTAGAAACGATTGTTTATTTCGGTCCAGAAATCGACATAACTATAAAATTACATATATTTTGAATGCAACCGAATATAACAACCAACAGCTACGTGGGATTCAAATTGATAGTACCGTTTTTGTGGAACTTGGCCAATTAAAAAAGGTAAAAGTGCTTAATTTACCTACGTATATCAAATTTTAAAGGTCGAATTGGTGTTTCTATGGTATAATGTTTCGTAATGGATGTAACAGGTTTGATTCCTATTTGGGATATTTTTTTGTTCCCGCTTTTTTCCGTATAGCAAGGTAGGTAGAGGGAACTTAATGTTAAGAAAATTCTTTCCTCACTTTCCGCCCATTTTCTTTAATTTGATGAAAATAATTCTTATATAATCGTTCTCTGAGTGGGCATCGAACCGACAACTATCGCTTTTACAGTCAGACGCTTTCAGTAGCAGTAGCGTTTTACAGTAGTACGACTCTCCCGCAACAATTTGACAATATTACCAGTCCGATTCCCAGGCGCTGTGACCACTAACGTCCAATATTAATAACCTATCTCCAACGTCAATCTTAGATTGTTTCATATATTTATCCAATCTCTAGATAGGATAGATATATGAAACAATCTAAGATTGACGTTAGAGATAGGTTATTAATATTGGGCGTAAGCCATATATTCAAAAAATGTGTATGTATCAAACTGCTAAGTGTATGAAATAGGTATCTAGCGTCTAAGAATTTCAACGAAGCTATTTTCGATTACTTTGTGATATTTGAGGCCAGTGGTGGCGCAGTGGCACGAGGTGTGACTGTAAAACCGACTGGTTGTGGGTTCGATCCCCACTCGAGGAGATGAAATATTTATATTTCCATTTCTTCGCTCTGGTGTCGAGGTCAAGCGTGGCGTTGAGTTCTGCCACTCAACACGCGGGATACAGCGTGAAGCTAATTTAATTTTTTTTTTGTGATATTTGGATTAACGGAGTCCGTCGTGGCGCAGGGGCACAAGTGTGCGATTGTAAGTGCGCGGTTGTGAGTTCGATTTGCAATCGGGGGAGTGAAATATTTAATATTTTCATCTTTTCGCTCTGGTAACAATGTAAAGCGCAGAGTAGAGTTTCGCGAGAATTAAATCTCAATGTCTTGAGGCATTGTGTGTTGAATGGCAGTACTCACCGATGCGCTTTTGCCTGGTTACCAGAGCGAAGATATGAAAATATTAAATGTTTTATTTCCCTATGTAAAAATCGAACCCACAACCGTCGCGTTTACAAACACACGCTTTACCTCTGTACCACGACGGCAATAAAAAGACAATATTAGATAAATCTAGATATTTTCTAGATAGGTTTCAAAATGACGTAATCCCCGAGCTATTAGCCCGGTGCAAGGTCACGCAAATAATTGCTTTGTTTCGCATGATTCATTAGAGCGTACTTGTGGTGACATACGGGATGATATTATGTCGAGCATCAAGTATAAAATTCTTCTTTTTAGGGTTCCTTATCTTAAAAGAAAAATACGGAATTCAATAAGCCACTTGTGGCATTGACTCGTGGCGCAGGGGCACAAGTGTGTGGTTGTAAAATCGATTGGTTGCGGGTTCGATCCCCACTTAAGGAAATGAAATATTTATTTAAATATTTTTAAACATTTATAAAGTGTTATTCCACACTTAGGAATCTCGCTCAATAAGTATTCTAAATAAGTATATTTATTTAAATTTATATTTTGATTTCTTCGCTCTGGCGTCGAAGCATATCGCTGTGTTGAGTTACGCCAGTCAAGACGCAATGCCTCCGGAATTTAGCGAAAAATGGAGAACGGACTGTCTTATATATTTTATACTGTCACTAGGTTCCTTCTGCTTACTCTTCTATCTGCGGGATACATCGTGAACCTGTATTAAATTTAATCTAATAGGATCACTTTTTCTATATATCTGTCTATTCCGCGGCTTTAGTTAAGTATTATTGTAAATTCAATATAGCGGCCAATAATGTACCACAACAAATTAATAGAATTTTTAGACCCTCACTTTTTTAATTATTTTAATATTATATTGATATTGAATATAATAAAAAAAAGCAGAGAACGGAGAAATAATTAACTTTTGCGAAACTAAACACTTTTGCTTAACAAAACATTCACCCATATGTCCACTGGTCAACAATCACAATGAATAATGGATCTTTGGTGACCTACTTAATTGACAATATTACCAGTTCGATTCCCGTGTTGAATATAATGAGTTGAATATTCATTTTAATTGCTATACATGGTTTATTCTATAGAATCTATCTATATTTCTATACTATTATTATAATATTGAAGAGTGTGTTTGGTTGAACGAGATAAATAGTCTATATCTAATGTATAATGAAAAACTACTCTGTTGAGTAATAAAATCAGGCCAGTCGTGGCGCAACGCTTAAATTAGTCAACTTTTATAATTTATACTTTTCGTTGACTTACAATTCTGAAATTGGTACGGAACCCGCGATAGGCAAATCCGTATCGCAATTGATCCGTTCTTTTAATTCTTTGTCTATCCCGCGCTGCTGGGCACATGCTACTACTATGTTAAATACTATATTTAAAAAAACATCAGCTTCACGCTGTATCCCGCACAGCAGGGTAGGCAGAGGGAACCTAGTGTTAAGACACTCCGTCCCCCACTTTCTACCGAATTCTGGAGGCATTGTGTGATGAGTGGCAGAACTCAACGTCGCGCTTAACCTTGACACCAGAGCGACGAAATGGAAATATAAATTTAAGTAAATACTTCATCTCCTCGAGTGGGGATCGAACCCACGACCAGTCGGTTTTACAGTCACACTTCGTGCCGCTGCGCCACGACTGGCCTACTATATTTATTTTTTTATTTATATACTACTGTTAACATGTGTTAACATATTTAAGACATGTGAACTAAAACGTATTACTGTTAGAGTCAATGATTTTAATAATATCAAATCGTCCTTTTACATGAAATACAAATACTTCTTATTAATATTTGCTCTTGAGCCCGGAGCCGTGCCTGTATCTTGCGACTCAAGTGGAGAATTCAGGGGCCTGCAATACAAACACTCGTCTTCAGTCTTCGAACTCAATATGGCTAATCAAAAACAATATTTTCTACAAATTAATTTTAAACAGTGCCGCCATTAGCCAAATCAAAGTGCAGTGTTGCCAAAACAGGTTAATATAAATATTGGTATATATATACTTTTATTATCAAAGATTATTAAAATTTTTAGTTTCTTTATTTTTAAATATAAACAACACGTTTATAATATAAAAAAAATGTTTTCTATCTTGACGTTGGGGCAAGGGTCCAGGCCATCATGGTGGCTAGGGCTCCAGAGAGAGGAACCTCCTCACAATACGCGCCGTCTCAAGTAAAACTGCCTTCTGCATCCGATTTTGATCCGACAGCTATGCGATAACCACTTATGGTCGAGGCTTTTCGCTATAAAATCTTTAACTGATATCTACCACTATTGGCACAATGATAGTCGCATTGAGCAAAAAGCTAAGTCAAAATATTTAGATAATTAATAAAAAATACGAATTAAGTTTTTATTATATTAAGTTTTTACACTAGTCTCCCTCTGCCTGCCCTTCCACATGCGGGATATAGCGTGAAGTTGATAAAAAAATGCACTTATTTTATTATCGGTAAATATTACAAGTTAACATATCTATCATATATAAGTGTGCCTGTAAATCGACTGGTTGTGGATTCAATCCCCACTCGAGGATTTAAAATATTTGTTTACATTTATATTTTATTTTTCTTCGTTCTGGTGTCGAAGGGAAAGCGCGGCGTTGAATTCCGCCACTTAACACGCAATGCCTCCAGAAATTGGCGGAAAGTGGAGAACGGAGTGTTTTAACACTAGGTTCCCTCTGCCCACCACTGCTGTGTGCGGAATACAGCCTAAAGCTGAAAAAAAAACCTATCCTAAACCTAAAATCTAACTGAACCTCGCGCTAATATAAATATTAACACCACAGCTTATAAACACCAAATATTATTTACTAAGCCGTTATTAATAAAAAGAAAAAAAAAACAAAATTTAAATAAAAAAAAACACACGCCGTTACCCGCTTAACCGATTACGAGTCTACCGTAAACGAAACTGATTTGGTATAACCATTGCACTCGATTCAAGAACGAATGATTTGGACTTTCTATGAGATAACTTTTTTAGCTAAATGCATATAACATGGCAGGCAGAGAGAGCCTAGTGTTAAGACACTTCTTTCTCTATTTTATTTTTCGAGAAACTACAAGAGTATGTGATAAAAAAAATATGGTGATGAGGCCGTCGTGGTGCAGGAGCACAAACTTGTTTGTGCGATCCCACAAAATTAAAGGGGTAAAACGCGGCGTTGAGATCCCCTGCTCAACACACACTGCCTCAATAATTTGACGGAAATTGGGAAACGGAAGTATCTTAATTCGGACGAATTGAATTCGAACGGAGTGTCTTAACACTGCGTTCCCAGGGTTTCCTCTGCCTACTCTAATATGTATAGGATACAGCTTGAAGTAAAAAATATATATTAACACTAACACACGCTAACATACCAACATATACTGATAAACACATTACTCTCCTTTGTGTTGCGTAGCCGGTTAAAAATAATCCCCTAACCAACTAACAATAATTTTCTATCTCATCCAACCAAAATAACGAATAATGCTATCAAAAACATGTTTTAAATTAAGTTAAAAAGGCAACCCCTTTAAACTGCCCTATTAGATGTTACCCGTAAAATTTGAACCTTGTACCCTTTTGTATAAGGCTGGTGTAATCTAATAGACCCCCTATTGATAGGTAATTCGTTCAATCCGTAAAGATCGGACGGGAGCACCGATTTGCTGACATTTATTCTATTTTTAGGGTTGTTACTAGAGAGAAACGGGTTTTTTAAAGAATATATCAGTAATCCTTTTTTTTATAAAAAAATATGTTCTTTTGATTTTTTTGTCATTTTTTTATAAAATATAAGTGAATTTTATAAAAAAAATAGTTTTGCTTTGAATCTGTAACACAAATTAAAGTATAGACATTTGATGCCATTATATGCCGAGTTTGAAATATTACTGACATAATATGTTTTCAAAATTAGGCAAGGAGTTTCAATATAAAGAAAAAAAATCCCTTTTTTTCTTAACTCGACTACGTGACGCAAAGGATATGTGTTACTTCTATAAGTATTTTCAATTATTAATTGTAATTCTTTCCCAAGTGTGGAATAACACTTTTAAAATGTTAAGGATATGTGTTTATCAGTCTACAATATTTTGTAAGGCATATTATACAGGCAATAATCAAAATGAGGCGGTTATGAGTTTCTTGCGTCGGTTCTTCTCAGGTCTTAGGCATTAACTTTAGTGAACTGGTGGTAAATTATTTGACGTTCAAAAAATGAAGCGTGTAACTTCTTATTTTGAATAAAACTATATGAATTTGAAAAAATAGTATTTATGGCGCGGTCGTGGGCTTGATTCTCTCTCGAAGGAACAAAATACTTAGCAAAAAAGCACGGTGTTGAGACCCACCACTAAAGAGAACAAGGACGGTAGTGCTGAGGGGGTAATAGAGGGTCTTAACAATAGATTTCTTATTATGTCGGGTACAGCGTAAAGCTAAAAAAAATGAAAATAGACCACAGTACGATATCGTCGAAACAAAAAAAAATCGATGATCTACATCAAACTAAGATATAATACGAGTATATTTCCACATTAGTCATATATAACATAAATAATAACCACATTTTTATAATCTTCTAAAAAATCACACAATTTGTATACGGATCGTTTATATTCGATTTTAATCGGCATTTTGTTATATGACATATTAAGTATATTAATATTATTTATTATCTGTATTCATTGGCATAATGGCAATATTTTTGTTCGAAAGGGTCACAGATTCTTTTTTTTTTTTGGTATATTGATTTATTCACAGAACATAAATGGTAATCACGCAAAGTTCAAAATTAAGGTGTAGTATAGTAAGGTGGAGGTCGTCGTGGGTAAGCGGCACGGCGTCTGACAGTAGTAAACGCAACGCAGTTGTGGGTTCGATTACCACTAGAGGACATGAATTATTTACGTTTCCTCGCTCTGATAACAAGACAAAGTACAACGTTAAGTTCCGTTATTAAACAATGTCTCAAAAATTGGTGAGAAAGTCGGAAATAGAGTGTCTTAACACTAAATTCCCTCTGGTTACTCTGCTATATACAATATAATGTTTGAAGCTAATAAAAAAAACGTATACAGTAGTTTTATACAAAACGTAGACTAGATAAATTTGTCTTTTAAAAGTACTTTAAAACCGTTATGGCGCAGTAAGACAAGTTTTGTCTGTAAGCATGATGGTTTTGAGTTCGATTCCTACTCAGAGATTTTTCTTATATCTTTGCTCTGACAAGACAAGCTTTGTCTGGAATTTGCACTAAGTATTGTGTTTTAACACAAAACTAATCTAAGAACAGTTCTTAGTTCAAATCCATTCAATATATAATATTTATATGTAACATATAATTCCAATATAAATAACAAGATGTTTTTAATTCGTTACACAAAAACACGATGTTACTTATACAAATAAAAAAAAACCGGTCAAGTGCAAGTTGGACTCGCTCACTGAGAGTTCCGTACCAATTTCATGATAGGTCAACGGAAACGTGACTTATAAAAAACCAACATTTAATGTTTGTTCTTGGCATATGCAATCATTTTATATAAAATCAACTATAAATTTAATTTTTTTTATGATTCTTGCTGTGAGATACCTCTATATTTTTAATTAAGGATTTTTTCTGTATTTATACTATGAATTTCATACATATCATGTCAAATATCTTAATTTTAGGTCAACGGGTAGTATAAAAAGGTATTGATTACGTGGCGATTTTCATGCAAAATGTGGCAAAATGCTCCATTTAAGTTCTTATCTTTTGATTTCGTTAACTTAGAAGTTTAATATTTTCTGTGAACCAGGGGACTGTAAACTGGTTTTAATTTTAATATCAACACACAAGTGATCCTATATGAGATTTTTTTTCTTTTGATATACGGAACCCCAATACATCTCGAACACTTAAATAACTTTATAAAGCAAAAATATTGATGCGTAGGCGAATACCTTTTAAGTGTATACAAATTATAACGAACGACCAAATGTTTAAAATATGATAATTTTTTAGTATAAAATAAATAAAAATTATATCCAATTCTTTCTACATCTATATAGAGATGCTAACATTTGTTTTCATTTAATCGTTTCTTTTGAACTAATTAAAGAATGTGAGGATGACAAAGTGGGAATTAAGAAGAAGAAAGTTTGAGAACGTCGAAAATTGGCAAGAAATATTTATGAAGCAAGAGTGAGTGGTAAGAGATTCGAGAGGAGACTTTAGTTGAGAATACAGAATTAATGTTTCTGGAGGAAGGTCAGATAAAAGGGATGTATGAAAAGGTAAACGAATATGAGAAGAATTGAGGCAATCAGCGCATTATAACAACGCAATGGTTGTGGGTTCGATATCGTTGGAGGGAATTAATTATTTCCATTTCCGCACTAGTAATGGGAAGAGGGCGCTGGGTTAGGTTATATTTTAAGATAAAAACCTTATGTGTTTCTTATTTATAAATAAAAAGAAGATTTTTAATTATTCTAGAAGAGTCTTTAAAAATAAATTAAAGCTGAAAAAGAATTGAACCGACGATTATTTCCAAAAAGTTCTTATTCAATGTATATGATGGCCAAATTAGTTATTTTTTATTATAATTTTTATCTTTTTATTATATTTGACAACCCTAAAATCCACCCCTCATCTATCATCAAACGTCCAAATCTTATCATCCCTTCAAATCCTGATACAGTGTTAAATTTAATATATTTATAATGTTATTAGGCCGGTGTGGCGCAGCGGCTCAATATCTAACTGCGAACGCGACAGTTGTGAGTTCTTGTTTAGTGCGGAACTTAACGCCGCGGTTCGCATCGTCACCAGAACGAGGTAATAAAAATATTAAATATATGATTCCTCCAAAACGAAGTAAATCGAACTCGCAACTTCCACGTTTTCACACTGCGCCATGATGGTTTCGTTTTGGCCTTTTTTAATTTAAGTAAGATAATTTTATTATTACTATATTTTTTGAGGCCAGTCGTGGCGCAGGGCCGTAATGTGTGACTGTAAAACCGACTGGTTGTGGATTCGATCCCCACTCGAGGAGACGAAATATTTACTTAAATTTATATTTCTATTTCGTCGCTCTTATGTCGAGGAAAAGCGCGGCGTTGAGTTCTGCCACTCAACACGCAATGTCTCCAGAATTCGGCAGAAAGTGGGGAACGGAGTGTCTCAACACTAGGTTCCCTCTGCCTACCCTGCTGTGTATGCGTGAAGCTGAAAAAATATATTTTTTTCTTCTGCATATAACAAGATAGGCAGACGAAATTTAGTATTAAGACACTCCATTCTCCACTTTCCGCAATTAAACACCTACCAACCACAGCCTCATTCTCACAATCTAACAACTAAAATGGAATGTACCAAAATTTGGTACGCCACGACTCCGATCTTGGGCACGATGTTTTTTATATAAAGAAAAATAACAATAATTGGTGAATGTTGACTCTTACTTCGACATCGGCTGAACTAGCGAAGCGTGACGTACGTCTATATATTTGGAATTCTGCTTAAAAATGTTTAAATATATATTAAGCTAGTATTTGACACACGGTTTCGTTCGTTTATTTTACGTTTATATAATATGTATGACTATTTGAATTATATTTATATATATTTATGTTATAAATTCTTTAGAGGCCAGTGATGGCGCTGGAGCACAAGGGTGTGGCTGTAGACGCGACATACTATGGATTCGATCGAGGAAAATTAAATATTTAATATTTTCAATTTGGAGTCGAGGCAAAGCCTTCATCAGCTTCAATGCCTCGGTGAAAAGTGGGGTACGCAAGGGTTTTAATGAGGACGGAGTGTCTTAACACTAGATTTCTAGTAACAAAAAATTGTAAAAAATATCTCTTTTAGTATTTTCCGTCGTTGAGTTATGTCACTCAAAACGTAATGTTTGAAAGTTGGCCGGAAAATGGGAAACGAATTGTCTTAATATTAGGTTCCCTCTGCCTACCCTGATATGTGGGACAAGCGTCCAAGTGAGGGAGGCGTTGAGTTCCGCCACTCAATGTTTCGAATTTGGATCGTAAGTTGAGAATAATAGGTTCTTTCTAAGCAAACCAAAATATATACAGAACCATAATAAAATGAAACACAATTTCAACTTTAACTAAATTACGATGTCAAATATTCTCAGGCTATAGAGGTTACTATCACGATTGAACGTTTAGAGGTCAGCTAAAGGTATTTTTTTTAACAATTTTATAGAAATCAAATCTCATTGATACAGACAGCACACTCATGGCCTAGTTGAGGGGGAAGTGTGGCTTCGAATCCGTTATACATTGAATGTTTTGTTTATATAATTTAAATAAAACGTAAAGGACATTTTTGTTCTCATTTTTATATGCGCTGCAGTATAAACAACCTAATCTATATATACAAAAGGACTTGTGCTGTCTGACTGAGGTAAGACGCACGCAGAGCCGTAACCGCTGATGGTAGAAACGTGAAATTTGGGCAGATGTTTATTTTCATATTCTGGACATCCACTAAGAAGGGAATTTGAAAAATTTTAACCCTAAAGAGATAAAATAGGGGTTGAAAGTTTGTATGGATTTTTTTTTAATCTGTACCGATTTTTATAAAAAATTAAATTCAGACTGTTAAAAATAATTTTTTGAACACGTGTTTCGTAATTTTTTTAGAATTCATAGGATCGGCAGAAAAAACCTAGTGTCAAAACACTCCGTTCAAAATTTTCCGCCCAATTGAAGACATTCCAAATGTTCTTCTAATTAAAGCTAGTCTTCCCAGGTCACCGTCACGACCGTAACTATTGATTGTGGGTCACGAAACGTTAAATATTTTATGGGAACGAAAGGTCAGATTGTCATTACTGTTATCGAAAATTGTATAAAGTTTTGTTCTTTTTGCTGTATTTAATAAACAGCTTTATGCCCTAATTTTCGAGACATTGTGTTAAGTGGCGGAACTCTATGTTATTGTCTTGTTATTAGAGCGAGGATATGAAAGTAGTTGATTCCCACGACTGGGATTCGAACTCACAACCGCGTTTATAATCATATGCTGTGCCGCTGCGCCACGATATAAAAACGAAATTTAAAATATTTTTCGACAAAATATATGTAAAAGAAATACAAAAATATATTTGTAAAATTATTTTAGTATCGCCATATAAGAATGCCATTAAGCCGCTGATATAGTCAAATATAATGACAAAGTAAGCCAAATATTAATATTGAGTTCTTTTTCAGTTCGGCGCTGTGTCCTGTAAATAGTAGAGTAGGCAAAGTGAAGCTAGTGTCTATACATTCCATTCCCAGCTTTCCGCCTAAATTCGAGACTTTTCGTAGGAATTACGTAAAATCCTCTCAAAGAGCGGGAAGTAAGGAACCTAGATACTAAATGTCAGCGTTCAACGCTGCATAACTGTGGCGTTGTGCATTATCTGTGAGTCATACGATACTATACATTCTTATTTCAAAAGTAGAGCTCTATATTTTCTTTTTAGAGCTACTCTATCATCTCCCGTATGGTCTAGTGGCTAGGATACCTGGCTTTCACCCAGGAGGCTCGGGTTCGATTCCCGGTACGGGAAATATATTTTTTTTATTTAACATTTTATTTACTATACAGAGACAGATCAAAACTTTTTTTATCTATGATTGGATTATATTATAATAATAACAAAAAAATGTATACTTTGTATTTATAATCTTTATATTTGTCATTTGGTGCAACAACTACGTATTAGTGCTCTTTAAAATATTGCAAAGATATAATCATTTACTTTGACAGTTTTAATTTATTTAAATAAAAATATATTTTTGCTGTACAAAATGAACAATATTTTTTTTAGCTTCACGCTGTATCCCGCACATACCAGGGCAGTCTGAAGGAAAAAAGAAAGGAAAAGGAAAGTGAATTGGATCCCTACACGACGGATGGTATTATTTATGTAAATTATTTTTATTTCCTCGCTCCTCACTCTAGTAGGTAAAGCGCGGCGTTGAGTTCCGCCACTCAACACACATTAGTTTCTGAAAATACTTAAAGCTGTACACTAAAACAAAGTTTAACTTATATTTAATTTATTTTAGTATTCATTTTTGCAGGTAGTAAAAAGTCGAATAGACTCGGTGGCACCAATTTTTCCTTACAAAAAACCAAGCTATAAAGTGCCTTTAAAATATGTAACCTAGATACATCGGCCTATAAACTTCTAATTTATACGACAATTGCTTTAGAGGCTAGTTTTTTTTTCGAGGTCGTCGTGGCATAAACGTGTTAATGCGGCGGTTGTGAGTTCGGTTCCCGCTCGAGGGAATGAATATTTTTTTTTGCGGACAAGACAAAGCATGGCGTTGAGTTCCGCCACTCAACAATCAGTGTCTCGGATTTTGGCAGAAAGCTGGAACGGAGTGTTTTCATACTACGTTCCCATTGCCTAGCCTGTGGGATACAGGTAAAGCTAAAAAAAATATAACCCGCATATAACAGGGTAGACAGAACATAGTATTCATACACTCCGTTCTCTGCTTTCTAGTCGAATTCACAACATTGCGTGTATATAGAAATAATACACTTCCCCATATGAAAATCGAACCCACAACCGTCGACCACACTCGAATCCTCACATTTGAACCTTCACCTAGATATTTTAGACGTATTGTCATGGGAGTACCAATATTTCCATTTTCCTTATTCCACAAGAACAAATGAAAGTAAATTTTCTTATTTTCAAAGATACCCGATCGTGTTTCGATACGCTCCCATTGTTATATAGAACAGCTGTTTAGAATATTATACAATACTGAGAATTACGCTTTTACCAATTTAGATGGGAAACAAAAGAAAATTGAGGTTCCTGGCTTCTCTCTGGTTGTAAATGCGATCGTTGTAGGTTCGATTTTGATGAAGATTTTTTTATCACATTTGCCAGCTCTCGCAAGGTAAAGCGCGGCGTTTAGTTTCGCCAGATTCAGAGACCTTAACACTAAGTTCTATTTCTTCACACTGCTACATGCGAAATACAGCATAGAGGGCACAGTTGGGGCAAGAAATATTTTGATTTTTCTGCTCTTACAAGATAAGTCGCGGCGTTAAGTTCCGCCACTCAATACGCAATCTCGAGTTGAAAGAGGAATGCGAAGATCAGAATCTTTTGACACTTTGCTATGTCCCTTAGCACGCAGCATGTCTGATAAAGCATTTGTACGAAGGAAAAGTGACACCAGGCCAGTTTATGAAGCCAGTCGTGTCGTAGGAACATAAGCGACTCTAAGTGCGACAGATTTTTATTTTCTCGCTCTAGTAACGAGGCAAAGCGCGGCGTTAAGCTCCATCACGTTTTCATCTCCTAAATCTATAAAATGCAGCTTTGGTGACGTCACAAAAATTCTGTAACTGGCGGAAACTAAAGTACATATTGTCTTAAAATTAGATTCTTACTGTGTAAAAAAAAGTGAGTAATATAAAAGAAAACACAAAAAAGAAATTAAAACAGTAAAAAGAAGCCTTCCCGTACCGGGAATCGAACCCGAGCCTCCTGGGTGAAAGCCAGGTATCCTAGCCACTAGACCATACGGGAGATGATGTAGTGGCTCTAAATAAAAATATCGAGCTCCACTTTTGAAATAAGAATGTCTATTATTGTGTAACTCACAGACAACGCACAACTACGCGTCACAGTTATGCGGAGTTAAACGCTGACATTTAGTATCTAGGTTCCTTAGGGAATATGAAAATTATTAACCCGAATAGTAGTTACTTCCCGCTCTGTGAGAGGATTTAATGTAATTCCTACGGTAACGAGAAAAATCAGAAATTATGGAAACGTTGTGTGTTTCAGTTGTGGAATAGTCTCTATTTATAACTGCGATCATTGTCGGTTCGATCCCTACTTAGAGGAACGAGTCATTTTTATTATACTCCTCTGTTAAATCGGCAGCGTTCAGGTCCGCCACTCATCATGCAGTGTCTCGAATTCGGGTAGAAAGCGGAGTGTATTGACACTAGATTACTAGATTCACTCTCCTTACTCTATTATTTATATGACAAAGCGTGAAACAGAATAAGCACTTGATAAAAATAGAAGTATATATAATATTTGGCTTACATTGTCATTATATTTGACTATATCAGCGGCTTAATTATCTCCCGTATGGTCTAGTGGCTAGGATACCTGGCTTTCACCCAGGAGGCTCGGGTTCGATTCCCGGTACGGGAATAAATTTTTTGCTTACACTTTTATATGTCGATATTAAAACGATTTTACAAATATATTTTTGTATTTCTTATACATACATATATATTTCTTATCTTCTACATATATATTTTATATATGTAAAAAAGATACAAAAATATAAAAATTATGGTAGTTGACTGATTGAAATCTCTTTGCTTTGTAATTTTAGTATTATCGGAATAGAAAAAATCATAATTATATATTACTATATACAAAAAAATATAAAACCGCATACATTAGAGCAGGCAGAGAACACTTAACCTCAAATATATATTATATTGCTTATCATTATTTTTTTCTGACCTTGACAATCTAGAATACGTCAGAGATATCTAAATACGAATTAAAAGCCATTATGCAACATTTTAAATAACACATGTTTTCTTATTAATGACGCTATCGTGGCGCAGTGGGACGCGATGGCTGTGGTTGTGGGTTTGATCCCGTCTTATTGGGAATTAATTATTTATATTTTTTCGCCGGTAACATGAAGCGTGGCGTTGGGTTCCGTCACTTCCTACTTAACGCTAAGGCTCATGTAAGGCTAATGTAATTTATGAATGAAAACGGTATCTCAAGATCAATCTTAGACTTGAGAGCGGTTTATAAATACGAGTCTAGATGCCTCTGCCATCCGGCAAATACTATTTTTGAAAAATTAAATTTAAAAGCTAGAGGGGCACAGCGACGTAATGTCTGTTTGCATACGTGACGTTTGTGAATTGTAGGTTCGATCCGACTCGTGGGGAATTGTTATTTTAAAGTAATATACTCCGATCCAAGGCCATCGTGGCCGAGGGGCACAAGGGTGTGACTGAAACGCGACGGTTATAGGTTCAATCGCTACTCGAGGTAATGAAACCATTAAACAAAATCTATAATCTACGATTAAAGGAGCATTATATAAAAGTTAAAATATTTAAGTGTATTACTTAAATATTTTAACTTTTATATTCAAAACTTTTGCATTCAAAATTATAAGGAAAATATTAAAATGTAGTTAAGTAAATATAAAAATAAGAAAATTCCCATTTATTGCACCACTTTTTAGTCGTATATATATTTTTTAAATATACCATAGAAACATCCATCGAACATTTATCACGAATTGAAACCGCATTCTATGTGTCACGATATAATGTATGTATCATACATACATACATACATACATACATATAGGAAAAAAACCCAAAGAAAAATATTATAAGCCTATTGTTCTAAAACAATAACGTGACTTGAATTTACTGAATGAATGATTCAAGCTTAAGCATAGTTTAATATTTATTTGGTGACTAATTTTTAACTATGTACCTTTGAGGACGTCATGGCGCAGTGGCACAACGTGCGACTGTAAATGTGACGATTGTGACTTCGATTCCTAATCGAAAGGATTAAATTCCTTAATATTTTCATATCTTCACACTGGTAACAAGACAAAGCGCGGTGCTGTATTTCGCCACTTAACATGTAATGTCTCGGAGATTCGGCGGAAAGTGGAGAATGGAACACTAGGTTCCTTTTGCTTACCCTACTTTACGCGGAATACAGCTTGAGGCTAAAAATGAATTAACTTTGAAACTGCGTCATAAAATTTACGAAACTGGATTTGAACCCCTAACAAAGTTGTATGCTAATGAAACTTGGCATTTATACGTAGCTTAGATGACAATGCAAGAGTATCTTCTATGTAGGATTATGGAACTAGAACCTAAGTAGTGGAACTCTTCAGACGTTACTAGTAAACCACTCGAGTTTAGCCTCATAAAATTTATAGCCACGAGCACACACTCGTTGTCACACACACACTAGAAATGCATGTATTTTTTATATATACCTGTATATTTATATCCTTAGGATTTTTTGTAGGATAGGTAGAGAAAACCTAGTGTATAGACACAGTCTCTGCTATCCCCTTTTGAGAAATCGTCTATTGTATAGCAGAACTCAACACCGTGCTTTACCTATCCAGAGTGAAGAAATAAATATAAAAATATTTAACGAAATCTTCCTTCTCCAACTGAATTAGTTAAAACCACGACGTCTAAAGGCAAAGCTGTCACACCACTCTACATTGGCTTCATTCCTTTCAATTTCGCATTTATTTTAGATATAAGCACAAATTGTAGTGACTTTTTTTTCAGTTTCCCCAAATGAAGATCGAACTTGCTACTTCCACGTGTTATGATAACCTCATGACTAATTTAGAACTTCATATAAACTGTAAAGTTTATTCCACTTTATTTGAATCATCCATTCCTTTGATACAAATGTTGGTTTGCGGTCGAACTTTTAATAGGTTTTACCAGGTAATGTAACGTTTATTTTACCCAGGTGTAAGATGGATGTGCTAATTTCCACCAGAGCGTGTTCCTGTATCTAAATAATCTATTAATATCTGTGTAAAAATGGCAATAATAAGAGATGGAACCCTGGAAGCTGTCTTCCTCTCTTTGTAGAGTCGATTGTAATCTTTCTTAAATCACTTTCCGAAGATACTTCCACCACCTGAGAAATGATCTTTATTGTAGAATCGGTCAGCTAATTTGGCTCTACACATTCTACAAGACGTAAATAGAAAACAAAGCTAGTAGTTTCTTTTATCCACTCTTTTGATTTGTAAAATTAAAGATATCGCGTTATTGCTTAGGCAAGTCTGATTTTTGTAATATTTCTATTTAAAATAGGTATTTACGTCTGAAGCAGTCAGGTGAGTGAGTCGTGGCGCAGCGGCACATCCTGTGACTATAGTAATAACGATGTTTATGGGTTCGATTCTCGCACGAGAATACTTATTATTTTCATTTCCTAGCTTTGAAAAATATAGTGTGACATTGAGTTTCGCTACACAACAGGAAAGGAAAAAAATCCAACTGCGTTTTAATGATAAAACTTTATTTTCAAAAGAATGATATCATAATTTGTTTAGAATTTATAATATTTTTTAATATACATTATTATGACTACAAAATCAAATTGAAATACTAAATGGCGCCTCCTGCTGTGTTCTTGCAATGTTCGGACATAATAGGTTTCTAAACCAAATGATTAATAAGAGTACGTCATGGCGCAGCGGCCCAGCGTTTGATATTAAACGCGACGGTTGTGGGTTTGATTCTCACTTGGGGATATTTTTTACTCGCTAGGGTTTCGCTCCATTTTCCACTCGATTTTCGAGATATTGTGTGTTATATGACTTGAAGATAACACGGCGTATTGTCTTGTAAATCATTACGTAAGTAAGTAAATTAGCACTTATTTTATTTTATTAAACTTTAGATATTAGTAAAACAATATGTAATTACATGCTGTGTTTACCTTTATATAGTTGTACAATTACATTTTTTTTTGTATTGCATGTGTTAGTATTATAAGTATCATTGTAACAACTGCTGGTTAACCTTTTACAACTAAATAAATAAATAAATTACGAAGACGAGGAAATGACACTGCTTCATTCCTCCAAATGGAAATCGAACCCACAACACTTGCGTTTAGACGCTATACCGCGGCGCCATCGCGGTCTCAATTATTGTATTTTTTATTATGATTATTCTAAGGCTGTCGTGACACTCGGGGCAATAAGATAATAAATATTTTAATTTCTTCGCTCCAGTGCAAGGCAAAGCGCGGTGTTGAAGACGTAATGTCTCACAAATTCGACGGCGCGTGGGGAACGGAGTGTCTTAGCACTAGTTTTCCTTTGCCTACCCTGCTATATGTGAGATACAGCCAGAAACCACCTGCCCCTCTCAGTTTACGCCTTGATGATAAAAAAAATATATACTTAAGCTTAATCATATTAAGAATAATACGATGCATTAGAGACATTGAAAAAAGCACGTACAGTATATTTCCTAGAATCTTATCTTAGTGATATTTAATCTATACTATAAGGCACAGCGGCACAACGTCTGGCAAACGCAACAGTTTTGGGTTCGAATCCCAGTCAGGAGAACGAATGATTGTTAATTCCTCGTTCTGGTGTTGAGTTTCGCAGCTCAAGAGGCATTGTCTTAAGAATCGGGCAGTGCGTAGGGAATGGCATGTCTTATCAGTAGATTCCCTCCGCCTACCCTATATACGGAATACATTATGAGAAAATAATTCGTTCACTCGATTGGGAATTCAACCCAGAACCGTCGCGTTTACCGTCAGACACTGTGCCGCTAAACTATAATGGCCTTAATCACTATCTATAGTTTTTTTAGCTTCACGCTGTATGCAGCACTTATCTCCGTTCTCTCCATTCCTCGACTTTCGTCAATTTTTTTGCGTATCTCAACGCCGCGCTTTGCCTCGACACCAAAAAATATAAAATATTTCATTTCGTCGAGTGGGAATCGAACACGCAACCTGTCGCGTTTATAGTCACACTTTTATTCTCTGCGCCACGACTGCCCTCAAAATCTATAGATAATTGAAATATTTTATCTATATACATACACACTAATATGGAAAGAGCTTGTCTTTCTGTCCACACTTTGGTCATACATCCTGTCAAACATTAGTTCTTATGTTTGTTTTGTTACAAACTTCACACGCGCCGCTTTGTGAATGCGAAATAAAAAATATGTTCTTAAAGATTACTTCGAAGGTACAGTAAGGTAAAGTCGTTGGTTTGACTCTTTACTTATATTTTCAACTAGTGATAAACTTAATAATGTAATGAGAGGGAACATTAGGTTCCCTCTGTCCAACCTGCTGTATGCAGCATACTGTGTGAAGCTAAAAAAATGCTCTTGAGGGACGGGCGTTCACCTGTACAAGTACAAGTGTGCGAGTGTAAATCGCAACGGTTGTGAGTTCAATTTCCACTCGGGGGAATGAAATATTTAATATTCTCGTTTCCTCGCTCTGGTAACAAGACAAAGCGCGACATTGAGTTCCGCTATTCTACAAACAATGTCTCGAGTTTTCGCCAGAAAATAGAGACCGGAATTGTCTAAATGGGAACGAAGTGCCAATCCTGCTATTGATGTGTGAATTTCATTGATGATAGAGTCCGAAGGTGAAACCATGAGGTGCCTTTTACAGCTTCGACAGCTTGATATATTGTGTTAATTGCTCCTAGTGCCGAGGACCTGGCGAAGAAGCTGGAACTGTCAATGAAGCTGGAACTGGTCATCCGTTGAAATCCCAAAAAAATACCCTTTTGTATTCTTTACTTTAGTTTACAAGAATATCACTTCCTGCTCAATTTTAATAGAGACACTGCTTATTAAGTGGAGATCGGAGTGTCCTATCACCAGATTCCCTTAGCCTCAACCTGCTGTATGCGAGATACAGCGTGAAGCTAATAAAAAGAATATGAGTATGTTTAAAAAAACATTTGTCACTTGTTAAATGAAAAAGTGTTTATAGAAATAATTCACAACATTTAAAGCAAAATGTATTTATTGTTTGTACAAAATGTTTAACATCTCTTGTATTTATTGTACAAATAATCAGTATTTATTTAACACTAGCTCTTACTTGCGGCTTCGTCTGTTTAAATAAATCAGCTTCACGCTGTATCCCGCACACTGCAGGGTAGGCAGAGGGAACCTAGTGTAAGACACTCCATTCCCCACTTTCTGCCGAATTCTGGAGGCATTGCGTGTTGAGTGGCAGAACTCAACGCCGCGGTTGAGTGGCAGAGCTCAACGCCGCGGTTGTCTTCGACACCAGAACGAAGAAATTGAAATATAAATTTAAGTAAATATTTCATCCCATAAATATACCGTTTACAGTCATACTTTAATTAAAAAAAAAAGTTTTGAGGAATTTCATCAAATTGACAACACAATCACATATTCCGAATCTACACTTAACTGTAATTCCTTTATAGCTATTCTTAATTAAATAACCTTTAAAGATATCAAAGTTCAACATTTGGGTGTCTAGACGCATAACTTATTTGTTAGACTGCACGAAGGCCACAAATATCAAGAGAATCTGATCATATATCACCTGCAACTGTTGAAATATTATCAGGTTTCCGTTTTAGATAGGCATAGCGCGGCGATGAGTTCCGCCACATATCACACAACGTCTCGAATTAAAAAAAATAGGAGGAGAATGGGGAGTGTCTTGTCACAAATTTCTCTTTACCTACCCTATTATGTACTTAAAAATATATTTTGTTTTGTACTTCACCCGTATGTACTGTACCGCACTTTTATAAAAAATCGATTAAAAAATCACATAAAGAGTGATTTTCACATAAAAAATTCAAAGTTAGTATTTTTTTTTTCTTTTCTTACTTTCGTTCATATTACGACGTTCTTTGTGAAAGTTGTTTTTATTTTGAACTTACACCAAAAACAATTTAATAATAAAGTGCAAGTTGAATTCGCTAACAGAGGGTCCCGTACATAGTTAATGATAGGTCAACGGGAAGTACATAATATAAAAGTTGATAAACTGGATGATGATGATAAGGCTTGATGATAATAAGGGTTTAGTGTATTTTACTATGATAAACAGATAATCTAAAAGCGATGTATTTTGTAAATTTCTCATTATTTGTTTTGTAAATTTTCACTTCTTGCCAAATTTCATAATGCTAGGTTAAGGAAAATAACCGTAAAGGTTTTATTTAATTACTACGAATTTCACACTCACTTAGAAATATAATATCTTAAGTGCTCCAAGGATCTAAAGATCTGAGCATTTTACATTAATTTAAAGGCTCTTGACAGACAGACAAACAAATGAATAACAAGCTGAGGCAAAAATAGTTCCATCTATTTCTTTTAAGGTACGGAACCCTAAAATATCTAATTTAAGCTAATTTAACTTAAGAAGTTAAATGAATGCCCTTAACCAAAAAAGAAGAGAACCCTGGACTCCATTCGTATTTACTCATGCTGTGACAGTATTTACCGCCAAAGGTTGTTATTTACGTAAATTCAATTCTATACATCGCTTTAATATATCACAAATATATACTAACATATACAAAAATAACATTTATTTCTAAGTTTATAAAGCTCAAACTTCTATGCGAATTGTTTAAAATATGTTGATCTTTTAAATTACTAAATACAAGCTAAATAAGACCTTGTTTCTATAAGTTAAGGTTTAAAATCAAACATTAACAAACATTTAAAATAAAGAAGATCTAAATTTTAATACATTTTTTACATTTGTAAATTACAATTTTAAATATGTGTACAAAAATTTACTTAGTTTAATTTGTTATTTTAATTGGTACGCTTTTTGGTGGTAGTGGGTTCGCTTGATGCGTTTTTTTTTTCTTTTCTCCAATTAAGTAATGAGTAAAAAGTACATAACTTCATTATAATACAGATGGATCAGATATTCTATCAAAGTGAAAAATCTTACTTTTCTCTTAGCTTAGCTTTTTTTATAACATTTTTGAGATATTGTATGTTAACTCACGGACCTTAACGCCGCGCTTCTTGTTCTTTTGACTGCTTTGTGGTACAGTGAAACAACACCTGACTGTAAATGTGATGTTTGAAAGTTCGATCCCAACTCGGGAAATAATTTCTTTAATATTTTAATTTCCACACTCTTGTAACAAGGCAAACACGCTGTAACACGTTCTTGAGTCACGGAACTCAACACGCAATGTCTCGAAAATATATATCTCGACTAGAGGGCGCGCGCGGCTTCGCCCGCTTATTAGGAGTGAATTCTAAAAAAACCACGAAACACGTGTTCAATAAAATATTTATAACAGTCTGAATTTTGATAAAAATCGGTGGCAATTTAAAGATTTTTCCATATAAACTTTCAACCCCTTATTTGAACCCTTAGGGTGTGAATTCTTAAAAACCATGAAACACGTGTTCAATGAAATATTTTCAACCCCTATTTCATCCCTTTAGGGTTAAAATTTTTCAAATTCCGTTCTTAGTGGATGTCCAGAATATGAAAATAAACATCTGCCCAAATTTCACGTTCCTACCATCAGCGGTTACGGCTCTGCGTGCGTCTTACCTCAGTCAGTCAGCACAAGTCCTTTTATATATATAGATAATAGTGAGAAAGAAACGGAATGTCTTAATACTAGGTTCCCTCTGCCTACTCTAATATAATAAGCGGGATACAAAGTGAAGGCTAAAAAAAAAATCATGATTTTGAGGTCAAATGAACAACTTTTATTTGTAAGAATCTCAAGATTGCGTTTGATACGCATTTACGGCTATAATAAAAAATTACGATCCGCTAGTTCAGGTCATTTCGTGGTAATGTCTCTTGAAAAATATGTTTTCAGTTTTTTTTATTGACAATTTCATTTCAGATTCTTTTTTTTATCATTTCTTTTTCATTTTATCATCCGCTTTTTACAGACGAAGGCGATACTTAGGTTATTTATGATGAATGGCACTGTTCTTTACTTTCTTGTGTGACTAGTGACGGAGTTTAACGCTGCACTAGACAGAGAAAACAATTACATTTCTGTACTAAGAAATGTTTTAAAATCAGGTAGGTACGTACTGATTCAACACTGTGCGGCAGCGCCCTAATCCTTTCTTAACCATAAAAAAATTAGAACATAATATTTTATACTTACATAATATAACCTATAACACTTAACCATATATATAATTAACAATCCTTCCCTTCATCCTTTTTTTAGCTTAAAACTGTACCCGCACAAACCAGGGTAGGCAGAGGGAACCTAGGAATCTAGTACTAAGAAACTCCGTTCCCATTAAGATACTTCCTTTTTCCCTTTCCGCCAAATTCTAGTGGCGCCACTCAACACGCAATGCCTCCAGTTTTCGGCGGAAAGTGGGGAATGGAGTGTCTTAACACTATCTCTCTGCCTGCTGTGTGCGGAATACAGCGTGAAGCTGATTTAATTTCTTTAATTTAAAGTATAGCATAAAAAAGCAGGCAGGGATATATCCAAATACTACGATCTATTATAACGCCCATATTGCTGACACTGTGTTGTAATTTGTCAACTCTCCACGCCGTGCTAACCTAAACAAAAATAGTTTTAACAAAATCACTTCCACAATCAGAAATCAAACCCACAGCCACCGCATATAAAACCAAACAACGTATTTGAATGGAAACGTTATATTTCATTATCAAACAAGAGATACAGTCAAAGCGATAATAAAAATGTTATCAAAGGAAAAACGCTATGAAATGGACTATAGGCTGGGCTATATGAGGTACGGTCGTTTTGCAAAAAGTCCATTGTATGGTATGCATTAATTGCGGATTCGTATCCGCTACCGATCGATATTCCGCATTCACGGTGCCATCGGTTTCCTTTTTTGTCTGTTTCGTCCATTTTTTGAATTGTCAAATAATCTCGTTTCAAATTGTATTTCAGATGGGCTTTTTCATACTGAAAGTGAGCGAAAAATTAAATAAAAAAAACTTTGTATCAGTTAGAATATATTTGAAGCAGCCATGGCGCAGTGGCACAGCGTCTTAACGTGAACGCGACGGTTGTGAGTTTGATCATCGCTCAGGGGTATAAATTATTTTAATTTCCTCGCTCTAGCTCTGGTAACTAGACAAAACGCGGCGTTGAGGTCCGTTAATCAACACGCAACTAGATAATTATATAGAAAGTTGAAAAAGCAGTGTCTTAGCCCTAGATTCTCTCTGCCTACTCTGCTTTATGGATACAACGTGAAGCTATATATTTTTTGGGATATACCAAAAGCTATTGTTACTTAGTTGAATAGTGTCTGGCTGTGTGATGGTTCTGAGATCGATTCCGCTTCAACTTTTGACTACGATTTGCTTGGGTGATTTTTATCTGTATAGCTTCATAATTTCTTTCAAAGTACTAGGCTATCTCTGTCTACCAGACAGAGATAGCCTAGTGTCGAGACACTCCGTTGTTTTTTCTTATTTAATGAAATAATTGAACTGTATAGATAGTGTTTAAGTTTTTTGTGGTCTGGCATGGCAGATTTAAAATCATTTTAAACTTTTAGAAACAATGAAACAAAATATTTCAAGAGTATGCAGAGATATATATAGAAAACTATGACATATTCATGAGACGGAAGCAATTTAGTTATTTAATATTTATGATCTGATTAATTGTTTTATCACTTAAGTGTCTTTATCAGTTTATATGAAAAAAAAAATCAAAACAATTAAAAATATTAATTTTATAAAATTTTATGTTTATTTATTCTATGTTTTTTTCTTAACTTCACGCTTTATCCCGTATATAACAGGGTAGACAAAGGGAATCTAGTGTAGTATTGTGTGTAGTGTTGAATGGCGGAGCTCTCAACAGGCAATGCCGCTTAAAATAAAACATTAAATAATTCATTCCGAGTGATGATCGAACCCACGCCCGTCGCGTTTATAGTCACACGCTGTACCACTGCGCTACAACGGCCTCCAATTTATCAACCTTCTTGCAAGGTTATGGTCACTCAAAGCGCTGATAACATTATACTTGAAGATAACGCGTTATCTTCGCGTATAGAGAAGTAAGTAATAACGTATTAATAATAAATACTCTGTTATATAATTTTATTATTATGTCATTTAAATTGATTATTTATTTTCAGTCCGCTTATTTATTTATTTATTATTTTTTTATTTATTTTTAAACAGCTCAACAACGAAGTAGGTTGGAAATTATATAATTACTTCCTTATATTACCTTATTATTAATTTATATTAAAAAATCTGCTTCACGCTGTATCCCGCACACAGCAGGGTAGGCAGAGGGAACCTAGTGTTAAGACACTCCGATCCCCAATTACCGCTGAATTTTGGAGGCAATTCGTGTTGAGTGGCGGGACTCTATACTACACTCTGCCTCGACACTAGAGCGCAGAAGGGGTAATATAAGCTTAAAAAAATATTTAATAACCTCGAGTGGGGATCGAACCCACCACCAGTCGCGTTTACAGTCACAGTTTGTGCCCCTGCGCCACGATTGACGAAATTATATTATTTATAAGTAATAATACTCTGTTATTTATTTTATTTTAATTAATAAAACGGCCGTTATTATATATCAAAGATTGCATTTTGACAGTTATACATGACACTCAATAGGAAGATCTATTATATAAAACAAACCTTCTTCTGTGCTTACAGATAGATCTGAAAAATTACATTAAATATATAATTGCTAAAGAAGCCAAATCATTAGAAAGTCACATATTCCCAAAGTAGTAAAATATGACCCTCCCACTTATTTTATGTAAGGACTATCCCTCTCCCTTCCCTTTTAGACATAGCCTGCAGATTTCAATGACCACTTCTCAAAAAATGGTTAGAACAAGATAGTCAAAGCTGCAAATATAACGTTGTCACTAATACACACATTTGAAAAATAAAACTGTTTTTGTTGCTGGTAGAAAAAGATAATGAAACCTTTATGGGAGAATTCGATTCACACTTGGCCACTTTTTTTATTTGTCTCTCTTAAATATTAATTAGTTTATGCATATAACTAGAATTGATAGTTATATGAATAAACTAAATGTTGAAATTTAATATAATTTCTTAAAATATCTTGAACTTATGAGAATTAATATTGTAAGAGGATTTAGGTTTTAATTCGGATAAATTTAAATGTTGTACAAAATTTTAGAACTAATTTAATTTTGTATGGTGTAAAAATGAACAAAAACAACAAATAGTTCTCTCCAACATTTATTGGTCGAAAAATAAATTAAAAACTTTGGATTTTAACAAAGGCCCGAAATCGAAAATAAATACCTACAGGGTCTACTTCTTAATAACAACATATTTACAACTCCTTATTGTTTACTTAGTAGGTACAATAATTTTCATCCCCTCCCCTTTTTACAATCGTTGCCAATTTTTCATCATTTTTAGTTTTTTTCTTTTTCAAAAAAAATTTCGACATTTCTCATCAATTTCGATGAGGCAGAGACATTTACGATGAATTTTATACATAATTTACAAATAAATGTTATTATTACAATATTTTTTATACCAATTTTTACATAATTAATCGAATATAACATTATATTATAAATATCGTCTTCATAATACAAATTTATTATGAAAAAAATCACATGAACATCTGTTTCTTTTACACGTTAACTTATAATCAAAGTGTGAAAGAGACATTATAATTATTAATAAGACGATTTACAGTCTTTTTTATATGCCTAGAGGAATATTGTCGAAATTTATGAAACAATTTATTATGAAAATTTTACAAAATATTATGCGATATGTTATAAAAAAAATTACAATATACAAAATGTTTGTTACATAATTTCATAATTTAAATGCTATATTTTTTACATAATGAAATAAAAGTTTTCAAAATGTTACGATTAATTCAATAGTCAATACATTTCATTAATTCATACATTAAAAATTTTCACAAATAATTCAATTACATAAACAGTAAATGTTATATTCGATTCCATATCGATGTCTCGCCCCCAGAGTATTATAGAATGTTCGAGAACAATCCAGAATCAACCAGAATTATGGCCGCACAGTATTATAGCATTAATAATAGTTGCAAAAAATATACGATCATAATATTCTAAATGGAATAACCTACGTGCTATTTTTTATTACCAACAATCGCTTTAGGAAAATTGAGGCTTCTGAACATTGTTTTTTTTTTAGGAAAATAACCAGAATGTCTCAGTGTATAAAGGCCCTTATCTAAGTTTATATATAAATATTTTAAAGTTTAGAGGTAGCTGAAGCATACTACGCTAAAATTTAAGTACATTTAAAGAAATAATTTATCAGTCATTTAAAATAAATAGCTAAGTTAAGAAAAAGAAGTCGAAGCTGCACCGAAACTTGCGCAGACGCAGCATTAAGCGTTAGAATATTTAAGAAAAAAAAGTTTAGAAATAAATAAAATAATATCATTAATTTGAATACATTATGAGATTTTGATAGTCTTTTTTAGCACCAACGTGGTTAAATATTTTATTTTATTTTTTGTTTCGGAATAAGAGCAACTAGTTAATATATGAAAATGATGAATTCATCATTATATCCTTTTGCTTCAAACTTCATTTAAAGATCTAGGCAACTCAATAACGAAGTAAGGCGAAAATTATATGTTTACTTTCCTTACATTATCTTACTATTAAATTATATTATTAAGTACGTATTATAATTATTTGAAAAATAAAGGTATCAATATTAAGAGATATGGTTTCCAATTTCTCACAAAAGAGTGCCCCTAATCGTTAATAAGTGGCAAAATAGTGTCACCAGATTCTCTCTTATTACTATTAAGAAAAATAATTTCCATCGAATTTCAAAGCACATAAGAAACTTAGGTCAGGGCCGTTTTAAAATATAACACTTTGAGTCTTAATCAGTTTTAAATGGACCTTTATAAACATATTTCTAAAAGTATTCATATGAAAAAATTATGAAAACCAGTCAAAGCTGCAATTTTTTAAAATAATTTACTTGGAGTATTTATTTCTTAGTAATAATAAATAAAAATATTTATTGAATTGCAAAAAATATTAAAATTTCAAATAGTCATTATTAAAATGACTTAAAAATAATCCACAAACTTCCATATGAATATAAAAGATGCCTATAAAATTTAATTTCTAGGTATATCTATAGATAAACCAATTTTCATAAATTTTAACAAAATATGTAATAGAGAGTGTTAAAGATAAATTAAAAGGCATAAAAAGATGAAATTAGCAAAGGAATTGGCTTTTTTCATTAAAATCACGATACGAGCTAATTACAAAGCGTTTTATAGATATTTTATTGTTCAAACGCAATCTGTGTTAATTACACGTTTAAATTTGATTGAAATTTAATAGAAGAAACTGTTTAGTTTTTAGAGCTTTTAAACTAAATTTGATAATGAGTGTTAAAAAATATTATTAAAATATACTATTTTATTTTATTTTTTGCCTGATAGGACATCAGATTTTAACGAAATTTCTTTACTTTGAACTATTTTAGTGGCTGAGAAACATTTTTAAATTTACATATTGCTATACTAAAACAGAATCAAGCCAACAATTATCTGTTGACAACTGCATCGCTAGAGAATTGGTTTAAGTCCATAAAAATGTCCAAATATCACAAAAAAGGAATTTATGGCTTTAAATATGGCTAAATCGTGTTTTCAAAGATATTACAGTCATTTGCCGTTTGCTTTACATATTTTTTTGCTTAAACTTACACTTAAGACCTTGAAAATACATATTTTGAATATTTAATATTCAATGATAAGTGCAAAGTGTTATTTTTATCAATAAGCATTATTGATAACACCTTTTTATTTTGAATTTGCTTTATAATTTATGGAGACCAATATACGCTAATATGTTGTAATCTTTTTATTTATTGATACCTAATACTGACATTATCTTATTTTGTTTGCAAAAAAGTATAATTTTAAACCTCACGCACGACCTGCATTATGTGAGGTAAAGAGAGAAAGAGAAGCTAGTAACAGTTAACTATGTAATTTTTTTATGAGAGAAAAAAATGCTAGTTACCAAGTAAATAAATATATACAATTGATGTTCTAAATAAAATTTTAACAATAAACTGATTATTTTAAGATGTTTTTCTAATCATTAAACAAAAACAAGTAACCAGAAATTTTAAGCAGTTCAAAATTAAGTACAAAATGTACGGTAAATTTATATGGAAAGAATTAGAAATAGATTTTGGTAAAAGTGTCTTGTATGATTAACAAATAAATTAAATTGTATATTAAATGTAACATTTAAAAAAGCTAAATGGTTTTTACTTATAAATTTTAACATATAGTAATTTTAAGGTGTGGACTAATGCTGTTAAATGTTGTAATATGACAGCCAGGCTTTTGCACTATTGCTTAGGGTAAAATTTTTAAAATTGATTATTTCATTGTTCAAAAATTTCAATCTTTTTAAAATACCTACATCATTATTTCAAATAATTGCTCTTATTCATAGAACACGCGTACAAAATATAATAATAATAATAATATTTTTAAAAAAAGCTTAAAAATAATAAATATTTAAGTATTCAAACAATAGGGAGTTTAAAATATTTTACAACCTCCACTGAGCAAAGAAATTCATCAAAATTTCACGTAGGCTTTAGAACATTTTTTTAAAGAATCTTTTAAAAATAATAAGAATTCACTTATTTCTACATAATGAGATTCCATAATAATAAAGCCGTTCACGTAAAACGATAAAATGAGGCACAATTTTGAGGACTTATCCGCCTTGATACACTGAAACGCTCTGGTTCAATTTAATAGCTAATACCATTACAATAAAAGAAACATTAGTCTTACAAATTATCAATTAAACGGTGATTTCCAACAAACACAAACACAATATGTGTACGTACGTTTCTATAATCATTATTTGGATTATGATGATTATGAAAGAATATATGTAATGGATTTGTTATTTAATTATACTATAATATGGAAAAGTAAGTACAACTTAAAACAACTTTCAGAATAAAGATGTTTAAAGTTTGAAGACGGTTGGTTTTCAAAAAGAATAGACTGAAAATATTTATAAAAAAAATTGTAAAACATCTATGAGAATGTACACAAGATATTCAACTGAAATATAATTGGCGTCAGTACTTTTGCTAATACTTTTATTATCATTAAAAGAGGTGTTAAATGAAACAGTCATTTGTACAAATTCAAAACAATAGAATTTAAAATGACACAACATCTTAATTTCAACAACAATTACTCGATTCTTTATTTAATTTACAACAATTGCAAAGTGGTTAAGACTTTAATTTTGAATACGAAAGAGTTAAATTCAATTGTTTTTACAAATATTTAAAAAGAAACAATTTTTCTATACATTCTCACATAGATCTTATTAATACAATATGAACAGTAGTCATTTAAATAATTTAGACATTAATGTCACAAAAGTCTGCCAACCGTATCTTCGTGTTGTTGGAAATCACCCAAGATTTAGTTAAATATAAAATTACCATTTCCATCATTATAACTAACGGACTGATTTTGTTTTGAGACTTAAAAAATGAGGTCATCTCATTTAATAGGCAATTAATTATTCTAAGTACACAGCACATCTAAACAAAAACTAATATGAGAGAGAAGTACTATTAAAAATGTTGGTTACACATTCAAATTTCACACTGCATTGTGGTATTTTAGCTTTCTTAATCTCATGTTAATCTCCAGTCTAAAGATCTAAAGATGCTGCAACTTATGATCTTTTGTTATCTTTCTCATTTACAATACTCTTTCTAAGAATGCAAATTCCAAGCTTTAATCTAAAATCTTTTATGTTTCCTTTTTGTTCAGAAACATTCTCAGAACCAAAATGATTTAGTAAAGTTCTTGTATCATCTATTTAAATAAATGCGGCGTCATCAATTAAATCTTGCATTCTGTTATGTCTCTTTGATTCAGAATGTTTCTTGTGTAATATGAATGATCGCTAGTAATTTTTATATTATGTAATCATTTATTTGTTTTTATTAACAACATCTTTTAACCATTAGACTGGTTTGTCTTAATTAATATCATGTGATGTAACTTTGTTCTTTTGCTTATTTTGTCATATAATATTTAGGCCACTTACATAACTTTTGGTATTAATCTAAAATTTAAACAAAAGTTAGGCTTTGACTAACTTTTGGATGATTCAACAATTTTAAATCCCCTTTCTTGGATTCTCAGTATTGTCAAATGTAAATATGTTAGGCCTGTATTAAGTTATTATTCACGCAATTAAACGCGTGATAAACTAATTGTTTGCACATCATACATTATTTTAACCAGTTAAGAGCAAGTAAACACGCTTAAAACTTATTACGAACAGGTTAGGCCGATTATCCCTTCACGAGCTTCAGGGTCGTAATCTTAAAATAAACTAAAGCTTTAAACATAGTCTGTACCACGAAACGGTTAAGTATATCTTCACGGTTAAGCTTTTTAAAATAGACGCACAGCATATGGAGCATAATAGATATTCAAAATTTTATTTTTAAGACCATTTGTTCGCTTGAATCATTTCGTGTGATGTCTTTTTACTTTGTTTTTGGTAAATTAAACTTAAGATATACGTCTATTACGTTGTTCAACTTGGTTTCTTTTTTGGGGTGAAATCTGTCATTAAGAATCTATTCTGAGAGGAATTTATTTTCATAATGCTCCGTTCGTGGTCTTTTGTCTCACAAGGTTAGGTCATTACAGTGTAAAATAAAGTAATTAGTGTCACGTGTAAAAACGTTTTAAGTAATTAATGTAATGCTTCAATAATATGTTGTTTTTAGAGTATTTTTTTTTTATCAGACAATTAGTTTAATTCAGTTTTTATTTAGTTTAACGTAGACATCAATCTTATTTTTTGCTAAGATGATTTAGTTATCTGTTATTTTGGATATTTTAAGAATTTAATGTTGTTTTTTTTATTTATTCTCATTTAATTTTTCTGCTTTATTTTAATAAAGACTGATCTAAATACTATGGACTAAACTAATTCTGATAAAACAACAGTATTCAATGCAATGTGAAATATAAACGTATCCTTAAGCACTATTTTAAAAATATACCAACTGCCACTAAATGCGTATGTCTAACTGAAAACCGGTCTATTTCAACTACTATTTAACTATTTGACTATTTCATTTGTGAACAGATGACAGATCACATTTTAGCACAAGATGCGCATATATGTTGGAACCAGAACAAAATTAATATGAAAATTACTTAAAATGAAGCAATTCATAAGTCTCTAACTAAGCAGTGTATAAGAACAAACCATTGTCAATGCGTTCAATAAATTTATAGCAAAATTAAAAATGCTTTGATCTAATATTATAGATTTTTGACAAAATTATGGACAATTATTAGTTAATTCTATTACTTTATCCAAATATACCAAAGTTAGTCATTCTTTATCTTTATTCTGGTTTCAAACATAAAATATCATATGAACATGATACATTTTTTTATCAATTTAAAATAGCTTAACACTTATTAAGCGGAGGCCAGATCTGAGATGTAATTTTGGCATTATTGAGTTTTGACTCAAAATAATATTTATTGTAGGTGACCAAAAGCCACTAAAAGCTGTTAATATATTTAATTTGAGTTATTTGCAACAATAAAGCATCAAATCAGTCGTGTGATCAAACAAAAAATTGAAATGCAATATTTTTAAATACAAAAAAGGGAATTTATCACAATGAAAAAATGAAAACATATATATAGAAAAATTACACCCTAAATAAACCAAAATCACAGTGTGTCCGAACAAGATTTTCTTGTTCCATTTTTTTTCTCGTATAAATAAAATTATAATTGTATGGAAAAATAAAATAAACAAACATGTCTTTTGAACTAAATTAAACGCTAGCTACATCGCCCTATATAGAGACTTCATCTAGACAGTATTGAATCTAAATCTTAATCCACGATTGCATTAGTGAAAATATAAAAATTTAATTTCTAATGGTTTAAGAAACCTATGTATATTACCATTATACATTTTAACGATTTTTTTATATTTATATATATGTATGTATGTGTATATGATAACTTCATAATTATCGCCGCAGCAACTGCCTTCCGATCTTTATTTATAATAATAGTTCGATTATCCGTAGGCCAGATACTTTAGTTAATAGTAAAATTAGGCTCATGTTGCTTACACACTAACAATTTGTCGATTGGAACTTTCTGAAATAACTAGGAATTTTGCACAACTCAACCAACCAACAGTCATTTATCCATTTCGAACACCAATCTCGTCACCGCACTATGTACTTACAAAATCCAAAAGAATCCTTTATATGAGCACAGTATAACACTATCAATCATTCCAATTTTAATCACTAGAGTTTTGTTCACACCCACGATTCACGTAAAGACTAGAGAGTCCGGATAGTTTAGAGACTGTAGGGATTGTAGAGTTTGTGTTGTGTGTGAATCGGGTTTGGCCAATAGATC